>CANNZV010002989.1:0-77093 GCA_947561585.1 Caprella mutica
AGTTCAATAGAGTGATAATCACCAGTTCAATAGAGTGATTATCACCAGTTCAATAGAGTGATAATCACCAGTTCAATAGATTGATAATCACCAGTTCAATAGAGTGATAATCACCAATTCGATAGAGTGACAATCACCAGTTGAATAGAGTGACAATCACCAGTTGAATAGAGTGATAATCACCAGTTCAATAGTGATAATCACCAGTTCAATAGAGTGATAATCACAAGTTCAATAGAGTGATTATCACCAGTTCAATAGAGTGATAATCACCAGTTGAATAGAGTGATAATCACCAGTTCAATAGTGATAATCACCAGTTCAATAGAGTGATAATCACCAGTTCAATAGAGTGATTATCACCAGTTCAATAGAGTGATAATCACCAGTTCAATAGAGTGATAATCACCAGTTCAATAGAGTGATAATCACCAGTTGAATAGAGTGAAAATCACCAGTTCAATAGAGTGATAATCACCAGTTGAATAGAGTGAAAATCACCAGTTCAATAGAGTGATAATCACCAGTTGAATAGAGTGATAATCACCAGTTGAATAGAGTGATAATCACCAGTTGAATAGAGTGATAATCACCAGTTGAATAGATTGATAATCACCAGTTGAATAGACTGATAATCACCAGTTGAATAAAGTGATAATCACCAGTTGAATAGACTGATAATCACCAGTTCAATAGTGATAATTACCAGTTCAATAGAGTGATAATCACCAGTTGAATAGAGTGATAATCACCAGTTGAATAGAGTGATAATCACCAGTTGAATAGAGTGATAATCACCAGTTGAATAGATTGATAATCACCAGTTGAATAGACTGATAATCACCAGTTGAATAAAGTGATAATCACCAGTTGAATAGACTGATAATCACCAGTTCAATAGTGATAATTACCAGTTCAATAGAGTGATAATCACCAGTTGAATAGAGTGAAAATCACCAGTTCAATAGAGTGATAATCACCAGTTGAATAGAGTGAAAATCACCAGTTGAATAGAGTGATAATCACCAGTTGAATAGAGTGATACTCACCAGTTGAATAGAGTGATAATCACCAGTTGAATAGAGTGATAATCACCAGTTGAATAGAGTGATAATCACCAGTTGAATAGAGTGATAATCACCAGTTGAATAGACTGATAATCACCAGTTGAATAAAGTGATAATCACCAGTTGGATAGACTGATAATCACCAGTTGAATAAAGTGATAATCACCAGTTGAATAGAGTGATAATCACCAGTTGAATAGAGTGATAATCACCAGTTGAATAGAGTGATAATCACCAGTTCAATAGAGTGACAATCACCAGTTCAATAGAGTGACAATCACCAGTTGAATAGAGTGATAATCACCAGTTGAATAGAGTGATAATCACCAGTTGAATAGAGTGATAATCACCAGTTGAATAGAGTGATAATCACCAGTTGAATAGAGTGATAATCACCAGTTCAATAGTGATAATCACCAGTTCAATAGAGTGATAATCACCAGTTCAATAGAGTGATACTCACCAGTTGAATAGAGTGATAATCACCAGTTGAATAGAGTGATAATCACCAGTTGAATAGAGTGATAATCACCAGTTGAATAGAGTGATAATCACCAGTTAAATAGACTGATAATCACCAGTTGAATAAAGTGATGATCACCAGTTGAATAGACTGATAATCACCAGTTGAATAGAGTGATAATCACCAGTTGAATAGAGTGATAATCACCAGTTGAATAGAGTGATAATCACCAGTTGAATAGAGTGATAATCACCAGTTCAATAGAGTGACAATCACCAGTTCAATAGAGTGACAATCACCAGTTGAATAGAGTGATAATCACCAGTTGAATAGAGTGATAATCACCAGTTGAATAGAGTGATAATCACCAGTTGAATAGAGTGATAATCACCAGTTGAATAGAGTGATAATCACCAGTTCAATAGTGATAATCACCAGTTCAATAGAGTGATAATCACCAGTTCAATAGAGTGATTATCACCAGTTCAATAGAGTGATAATCACCAGTTCAATAGAGTGATAATCACCAGTTCAATAGAGTGATAATCACCAGTTCAATAGAGTGACAATCACCAGTTGAATAGAGTGACAATCACCAGTTGAATAGAGTGATAATCACCAGTTGAATAGAGTGATAATCACCAGTTGAATAGAGTGATAATCACCAGTTCAATAGTAATAATCACCAGTTCAATAGAGTGATAATCACCAGTTCAATAGAGTGATAATCACCAATTCAATAGAGTGACAATCACCAGTTGAATAGAGTGACAATCACCAGTTGAATAGAGTGATAATCACCAGTTCAATAGTGATAATCACCAGTTCAATAGAGTGATAATCACCAGTTCAATAGAGTGATAATCACCAGTTCAATAGAGTGACAATCACCAGTTGAATAAAGTGATAATCACCAGTTCAATAGAGTGACAATCACCAGTTGAATAGAGTGATAATCACCAGTTCAATAGTGATAATTACCAGTTCAATAGAGTGATAATCACCAGTTCCATAGAGTGATAATCACCAGTTGAATAGAGTGAAAAGCACCAGTTCAATAGAGTGATAATCACCAGTTGAATAGAGTGAAAATCACCAGTTGAATAGAGTGATAATCACCAGTTCAATAGAGTGATAATCACCAGTTGAATAGAGTGATAATCACCAGTTCAATAGAGTGATAATCACCAGTTGAATAGAGTGATAATCACCAGTTGAATAGAGTGATAATCACCAGTTGAATAGACTGATAATCACCAGTTGAATAAAGTGATAATCACCAGTTGAATAGACTGATAATCACCAGTTGAATAAAGTGATAATCACCAGTTGAATAGAGTGATAATCACCAGTTGAATAGAGTGATAATCACCAGTTGAATAGAGTGATAATCACCAGTTGAATAGAGTGATAATCACCAGTTGAATAGAGTGATAATCACCAGTTGAATAAAGTGATAATCACCAGTTGAATAGAGTGATAATCACCAGTTCAATAGAGTGATAATCACCAGTTCAATAGAGTGATAATCACCAGTTGAATAGAGTGACAATCACCAGTTGAATAAAGTGATAATCACCAGTTCAATAGAGTGATAATCACCAGTTGAATAGAGTGACAATCACCAGTTGAATAAAGTGATAATCACCAGTTCAATAGTGATAATCACCAGTTCAATAGAGTGATAATCACCAGTTCAATAGAGTGATAATCACCAGTTCAATAGAGTGATAATCACCAGTTCAATAGAGTGATAATCACCAGTTGAATAGAGTGAAAATCACCAGTTCAATAGAGTGATAATCACCAGTTGAATAGAGTGAAAATCACCAGTTCAATAGAGTGATAATCACCAGTTGAATAGAGTGATAATCACCAGTTGAATAGAGTGATAATCACCAGTTGAATAGAGTGATAATCACCAGTTGAATAGAGTGATAATCACCAGTTGAATAAAGTGATAATCACCAGTTGAATAGAGTGATAATCACCAGTTCAATAGAGTGATAATCACCAGTTCAATAGAGTGATAATCACCTGTTGAATAGAGTGACAATCACCAGTTGAATAAAGTGATAATCACCAGTTCAATAGAGTGATAATCACCAGTTGAATAGAGTGACAATCACCAGTTGAATAAAGTGATAATCACCAGTTCAATAGAGTGACAATCACCAGTTGAATGGAGTGATAATCACCAGTTCAATAGTGATAATCACCAGTTCAATAGAGTGATAATCACCAGTTCAATAGAGTGATAATCACCAGTTCAATAGAGTGATAATCACCAGTTCAATAGAGTGATAATCACCAGTTGAATAGAGTGAAAATCACCAGTTCAATAGAGTGATAATCAGCAGTTGAATAGAGTGAAAATCACCAGTTCAATAGAGTGATAATCACCAGTTGAATAGAGTGAAAATCACCAGTTGGATCTATAATTGTAAATGGTATATTACAATTCTCTTTCTTTTTTAAATTTCATTTGAAAAGTGCAGGTAAAGCCGCTACATCGGACAGCTCTTACAACGGATAAAGTTATCCGCTCTAAAGCCGCAATGGCCATATGTATTATGTAACTTCTACAACGGCCACCTTAAATTACAAGGTTTGGCATATATTTGATTCGTCTGCTAAGTATATGTTTATATATTGATTATATTAAGACATATTAAAACAGTCAGTCATTACTTCATTTATTCTTTTTTCAAAATATTCAATAGTGTTCAGTAATATTTTCCCCAAACATTTACTCTGATTAGAAATTCCTTTAAATATTTAATGCAGTGTAACTATACTGTAATCAATAAGTCTGTATTTTCTGCGTAATTCATGTCTATTTAGTTGCTGATATCTTCGTTTCATTTTAAATATTATTATGAGTAACACATTTTTACCTACTGAAAATATGATCAAGAAATTATACTCTGAGATTGTAGTACCTCCATTGGCTCCATTAAATGCAGTTAAGATAACTTACAGTTAAAGAATTCCACCTACATGCGGCCACTGCTGTCAATGAAGGTAAAATTTCAGATTATACAATACACACTACACAGGCTTAACATGTACATAGGCAGGCTGTTGTAACATCTTTATACCTGTACTTCAAGTTATTCAATTGTTTTCTTTATCTTGAAATAAAAATGGACAGTTTTAAAGATTAGCTATAAATTAGTGATATCAAAGTGACTTAAACGGCGTTTACACGGGCACACAAGTGTGCCACTGGTGTGTGCCCAAATGGCTTCTTGAACGCGGTGTGTGGCACTGTTTTCCAATGATCTGTTCACACGTATACTTTGTGCCTGCACTGCTGAGTGTCACTCACTTGCCTGTTTTCAGTTTCGGTACATGTTAGTGACTAATATCTTATCGTAGATTTTATAGATATTGTTCAAATATTCGCTTTTATAAAATATTACCAAGTTAATACAGTAACTCCTGAGTTATGAAGCAATTGAAGGACCTGAATTATGAAATACACTTCAGTTTTGAAGTATTTTCTAAGTTTAGATTATTGAAAATAATATACGTAAAGTTATCCCTCAATAACCATGGTTTTCTTAAGATTTTAATTACAGAAAACTATTTATAGTGTACCAATAATATGAAGTGGCTCTGAGTTATAAACTCAGGAGTTTCACTGTATTCAAACTCTGTAACATTACCAATGAATTAAATATTTCTACTATTTTTGTAATATTCATATTGTAATGAAGTTTTGTTTCTAATTTCCAAATCTTCATTCTTATTTTACAGGCTTTAACTTGCCACTAACTTATCCAAATTTGTTAACTATCTCGTGAATATATCCTTTTACCTTGTTGGTAAAAACTTTATTTAACCTACCAATCCTAATACCCATCAAAAATACTAAACTATTTTAGCTGTAACTCAATTATACGCTATATATATATTGTTCCGGCACACAGCAGTGCCACACATGCATTCGGTTCCGGAGCTATCGAACACACAGCAGTGGCACACTTGTGTACCCGTGTAAACGCCGCTTTATAAAGAGACAATAGGATAAGTACACAGAGGAACATATAACTCATTCTATATGCATGTCTCTCTCTATCCTATCATTATAAAATTTACATAGAGTTATTCTAGGAATGTTTATTTCACATAATAGCGTACATATAATTCCGAGTACGAGCTTCATAATTCAAAGGTCACTCTATTTCGTGGCGCACTGATCAATAATCGTAGAGGTACTTACGTAATGTAGGTTAAGTTACGAATAATAATAGGACAGTTGCACATTTTCGGCCATAGACGAAAAATCTATACTTTTAAATAACATCTTAAAGTGGAAAATCTTGTATACATTTATTCTTATATGACTAAAAATCTGGAACTGTCCGATAATTCGTAACTTGCCCTAGTTAACTTTCTTTATTCATAATTTCATGTTAGGTTTAGTAGCTGAAATATCTTCCTACCTGCCCTTCAACATTTCATGTATTTTTCGTGGAATTGATTATATTTTGATTCCACATTATTTCAAGTTACATTCTGTTAACCATATACCCGGCAGAGAAAATAAGTGACTCGTTTTTTTAACTAACATTGATCTTATCATCGAGAGAAAATCCTTTTTAGCTAATGTAGAGTAATTAACGGAAGACTATTATTTATGTTTAAAAATAGACCTATTAATTCAAAATCTTAATATCATAATAAATGTCTACTTGAATTCATTCAGAGCAATTCAATCAAAGTAAATCAATTTGGTCATCGTTATCCGATTTACTATATTATTTCTTTCAATTCATAGCAGTTTATGGAAAATTATCAGGAGTTTCTCACCCTTTTCCAGTGCTGCCGAATCTTGCAATGTCTTTCTTTTTAATGCCAAGGCCTCGCTCTCTGCACTCACAGCCATTAACCAATCACAATGTGTAGCTCTGCTCAGATACTCACTCTCTGTTTACATCACAATCCATAATGTGGTCGATGATCCAATATTTATAGCGTCGCAACCTTCTTGCTTACATATTAAATGACTAAAATGAGGACACCTTTTAGAAAATAAGGCGTTTTTATCATTGCTTGTTTTGATGAGGGACAAGTCCAAAATGGTCAAAATGTGCTTTGACTGCTAAAGTGTTGCGAGAACGGCCTACTATATGCATGGAGAAGAAAGGGGTAAGTGAATTTGATCGTCAGTATATCAAAAAATCTATGATATGCTGAACGCATTTGCAATTTTTAAAAGTAATTTTCTCAATAATTGCCTTTTGAACTTAGCTACTCCCTTTTTCGCCAGCATGAGTGTAAGTACAATATTGCATTTCTTTTAATGTACTTATTTTCAAGGCTAGCATGGGTGTCCGTCTGAATAATAAACTACATATGATTTATCTTTATTTAGCCATCTCATCTTTATCGTACCTTGTCTTACAGAAAGCAAATCGCTCGTTTGTCATTAATTTTTCTGTCATTCTCTCTTTAGCTGTCTTGACACTTTTCCTCTATTCTCTCCATTTCCTGACTCTTCTAGGGACACAGCTATAAAATAGAAGACTCCGATGTTGGCAGCAGCTCTCAGAGTATACCACATTTGAAAAAAGTCTTTCATGTCGGTGTCATCACGAATGTGTCTTCAAACGAATATTACACAGAGCCGGCCTTCTATCTATGTTGGAGCCACTTTGTTAGAGAAAGAATTCGAAAAATATCCCACGTCAGTTTCACAGTTTTTATTTTCAAGAATGTGAAGAATCTTCATTGTGATTATTTTCTGCGCCATTTGCCAATTTGCACAATCTAGAGAATGCGTTGCGCGTTTTAACCCCCTAATGCTGAGCGTGCGTTAACACCTTCCTTTTATTTATTATGAAATCGAATACTATAATATGTGTGTATATGGAGGCGGTGCCAACCTCATCCCCTCCCCCCCCAAACCCCCTGCCAGGTCATTTAAAAACTCATGAAGTGTGCAGTTCAACAAACTGCATAACGGCCATTTATGTTGAGAATTTCAAAATAATCGTCATTTATTTTGAAACTCTTAGCATAATGGCCGTTATGCAGTTTGTTGCACACTTCGTGATTGTTTAATGACCTGAAAGGGAGGCTTGGGGGCGGCACACCCCCTGATACACTACACATATATTAGTATTCGATTTCATAATAAATGAAATTAAGGTATTAATGCACGCTCGGTAGTAGCAGTTTAAAAATGCGCACGCATTCTAAGATTGTGCAAATTGGCAAATGGAGCAAAACAATTGCACCGAGTAGTTACAATCGCTAATACAGTAAAGCTACATCTTAATAAACAACTTATTATTAGGCTCAACAGATGTCATGCGGAGAGGCTTATCGTCACAAATATTTTAATATATGTAGCCAATAGTTGTTAAATCCGCGAGAACCTATTGTAGCATAACTACAGGGATTTTATTTTGACGTTCGATAGCAAACATGAAAAATCACTTTGTCCTTTCTGCTGGAACAGAGACCATTTAATGGTGAAGGACATCATTTTATGGACTACTAAAAGACCTCCTCATTCTATTTCAAGGTAAATAAATCGATTTTCAGAAAATCGATTACATCAAATATGAGGTTAGAGACACAATATTGATCATAATACCCGGCAACAAGTACTACATATAAGCGACAAAAGTTAATAAGGCCTACAGTTCATTAATTACTGAAAATGATGAGGCCTTGGGACAAAGGGATAATTTTCATTACACCAAGTGTGATGTATGATCGATTTCGTGCATAATTTACATCCAAATTGAGGAGAGTTAATGTGTGGTGCGCATAGCGTGACCATCTCTGCCGTTAACTCCCAATTTCTTGCGATGTCTTAATAAGGACGACGGCAAAATCGTCTTAATATTTAAACAGGTTAACTTTTTCTGTATCGATGCAGACTGAATGTTGGATAGGATAATTTCGCAATCAAACTAATGGAAAGTAATTAGGTACTGCATGATTACTGCAAATTAGGTCATGCCATCGTGGTGTGGTACTTCAAATCAATGAGGTAAAAAATCATTGTTAGCAAATTAATACTGGAAGTTGGAAGTTTTCAGTTTTGATATACCGATATATTATGATAAATGAAATCTGAAACTTTAATAATTGGCAATAATATTTTAGTATTTGGAACAATAATAAGTATTGATTGTAAATTTACAACAAACCTATTTCGAACAGTTTGGCTTCTGTTTAATGGATGATGATACTGTTTCAGTTTGATGATTTTATTTTTTGATAGTGTGTACGGAACATGATACGTATATTGTCACCCAACACTTCACTTTTTCACGACTAGGCTACATCGACTCTGCATGTGAAGCAGACTTCGTAATAATAAATTCTACAGGAAAATTTGGAATTTACAATTTGGAATCATTTCTTAATGTGCGTCACCATTATAGGCAACGGATTAACGTCAAAAAATCATATTTTACTGAATCTAAAAGTACTAAATGAGCAAATATATTTTTTCTGAAACATTCCCACTCAAATCCATGCAGTAATCTTAAGAGTCTTACAACAAGTTCTCACATATACAGTGAAGTAGTACAAGCAGTCTCATATAAAAGATGAAATAATTGCGGGACATGACTCGAAGTTATTAATCAATTTTAATTCTGTAATGTTCCCCTTCATCAATTTTTTTTATTGTATTAATCAATGCATGATGCTAATGTTTCTTACTACTTTGCTACAAACTCGAGGAAATTTCATTGCATACATTTAATTTTTATATGTTTTTAAATATTTCTATAATCAAAATTCTACAGAACCTTTTTTACTTCAAACAAGTAAGAAAAAGGAACGTATACCGTTTGTTTAGAATGTAAGCTAGGTAGATTACCGTAAATTTAGTTAAATAAATTATTTCAATTTTAAATAGTTTTGCAAAGGTATAAAATTGCATAAACTTATCATAGAAACGTTTATATACTGCAAGAAATAATTTAAAACTTATTTAAACAAAGTCTGTTTGATTTAAAAAAATCATATTTGAAATCAAAACAAAGAGTGTACAATCTTCTTCTTCAGCGTTAGATTAGTGTTTCGTACAATTGTCGAATACAGAGTATTAAAATCTTCAAAATCATATACCATCAAACAAATATATATACCTACCTACTGAACCAATTCGTTGTATACTGTTTGCAGAGACTAAAGCTAGAAAATCTTTAAACATATCTTATTCTATTAGTTATAGATTGAATGAAAATGGTTATATATTATACAAATTCACAGAAGTGCACAAATGTCCCTTTATATATTATGAATTAGTACGCATAAAATGAAAGGAATTTAGATTCGTCAAACATTTTATCATATATATTAATTTACAGAGTATTGAAGTATGTATTGAATGAATCAAAATTAAAAATACACTTATCATTATTCTTACGAATAGTAATTCGGCGATAGGCAATTTTTCATTAATGTTTTTTACTCTATTAAAGGTCCTCTCCATGCTTCGGAAAAAAAAGAGTTTATTGCATAATATTAAATAAATAAGGTCTACCGTTATTCTGCAAACCACAAACAATTCAGTTCAGTATATATATTTTTTGCCTTTAAAGTTTTTAATACTTTTTTGTGCAACAATAATTGTACAAAACACTAATATGACGCTGTAGAAAAAGATTGTACACTCTGTTTTGATTTCAAAATTGAATTTCATAAACGAACAATGTATTTTCTGCCTTAATTTAAGATTCAAATGATTTTCTAAAGTATATAAACGTTTCCATAATAAGTTTTTTCAATTTTATACATTTATAAAAAATATTAAATATTGGAATAATTATACCTACCTAGCTTACATCAAAACAATATCGGTGTACATTCTTATTCTTTGGCCTGCAGATTTGTAAGTACCTACCTGTACGAAGTAAAGCAAGTTTTGTGGAATTTTGATTATAAAAATCTTCAAAAGCATATAAGATCAAATTTATCTTATCAAATTTTATAGTGTTTGCAGCAAAATGGTAAGAAGCATTAGCCTCCTTGATTAAAACAATACAAAAATGCTTGGAATGGACCTTTAAACATTTAAAAGTTTTCTTCTTCTAAATTTTGCTGTTGTGCTGTAGTAATTAATTTGATTTGGGTAAATTATTATAATAGAGTCCAAGGTTAATTTATATAATTTTACTGTACCTATTTATTTGTTGTGGGTGACTTATTTTCACATTGAAAATTTTCTATGAACTTCGATCATTTTTTTTACTATTTTATTTTAGTCGTCCATTCAGAATAGTGAGGATTTGAAAATCTGCCAAAGATACCGTACTGACTCCGAAAGTAATAATATTAAAAAAAATAATAGTATATATATAATATATAGCTGACGTTTCTTTATCGCTTCATGTAACTAGTTAGGATATGTTTTTATGGCTGAAAATTATGAATGTGATTGTCAACTCTAAAATCCCAGCTGATTGTTCCAATACTATGAATGTACTTTGTGATTAAATTCATTGTACTTTTTTATTGTATTTAATTACATGTTTAATCATTCAATTAATCGTCCAATGATTAAAAGTATTGGTGAATGAAATACGTTCCTAATTGTTTTATTAATTTATTGATAATTTGATTGATATAAATTTTTAAAAGACTGCAAAAATCGGGAAATATTCATCGCCAAAGACTAATGGCCGAGGCCGACGCCGAAAGTACATACAGCTATAAAGTAAATAATGCATTTAATATTCATTCAGAGTAATTTAATGGAAAGTTTTGAGACCTGAAATAATCCTTTTCATTCATTACATTATATACTCGTTTGATAATTGATACGGCTATAGGTTTGTAGAATTTCGATAACTAGGTAGGCTAGGTAAATGTTGATTTACTTTATATTCTGAAGGAATATAATCACAAATAGTTGAATATGTGTTAGCTACTAGTTATAAAATTACTAACTCTTTTCCTCTCGATTGAATTCTTAATCTATTCATTTTCCTGTACTAAACAGAGTCTGATTTCTCCATAGGGTAGATTAGCCAGTCTGAAAAGAATGTCTCCACAGACCCAGGATTTTTTTACAGAAATTGGGATTTGGGCACAGCAAATAACATGGGAACATAGGAATTAAATAGGACTTGGGCGCAGGATTAATCCACAAATCCTGCTGTACTTTTCAGACTGGTAGATTAGTATTAATAATTAGGCTAAGTAGTAGGTGCCTACTGCCTACCTCTACCATTAGGCATTATAGGTAGCTATAGGTACCATAAGAAGCTGAGTTTCTCTAAAAATTATTATAGTAGGTAGGTAGTATGTACTAGGTAAGGTATTCAATGTTTCAGAAAAATTTCTCAAATTTCTTAGCCAAGTCATTAAGCCATGTTTTAAAGTAGCTATGGACAAAGTCGCCAGTATACTCTTAATACTGGCGACTTTTGAAGGGTGAAATAAGTTTAGAAACATGTAAATAACAAGTAAATCACTGATAGATGGCCAGTCTGAAAAGTAGAGCAGGATTTGAGGATTAATCCTGCGCCCAAGTCCTATTTAATTCCTATGTTCCCATCATCCCAGTTTGAAAAGTATGACAGGATTTGTGGATTAATCCTGCGCGGCTGCGCCCAAGTCCTATTTAATTCCTATGTTCCCTGGTCCCATGTTATTTGCTGCGCCCTAACTCCAATTTCTGTTAAAAATCCTGGGTCTGAAGTGACCTTCTTTTCAGACTGGCCATCATCCCATGTTATTTACTGCGCCCAAATCCCAATTTCTGTAAAAAATCCTGTGTCTGAGCCAGACTGGAAAACATAAATTCTAACAGAGTTACTCCTAACTTCATGTATTCCCATCAGTGATGTTTATCATAACAACAAGCCCAATTATTGAATTATGAAGCTTAAATGACTTATTTTACATTAGTTTTCACTGCGGAGTTGATATTTATAAAATAATTTACTGATTTCTGAATTTTTTAGTGTTAAAATGAGTAATTTTTGTTCATTCTAAATTCCTAACAGAGTTACTAGTCAATCTGAAATGAGTTATTATTCCACTCTGGTGTCTGAGCCAGTCTGCAAAGCATAGCATGCGCAATCAGTCTCCGTATATTCAATTTTTATGGCAATTTGTCTGCAAAGATTTACCAATTTCTCTCCAAAATGACTAAAAATTTCAAAATACTCTCCAGTAATAACATGTAAACTTAAGAATTAATTGGAAATTCTCGCCGGACCAGATTGCATTAGTTGTTGTCCAAGAGCCGCCATTTCACCAACAGGTTATTTGAAGAGCCCAGTCTGCAGAATATGTGAGATATTTGGGATATTCTCTCCGAACAATTTTGAATTAATTCCTATATTTACATTAATTTTGCTACGAACAGATTAAGAGATCTCTACGAACACCTAACCAGTTTCTGCAGACTGGTGAAGAGCCGTGGGAATATCATATCTGAGCCGTGGGCCAAGTAATAAGGCATGTCCAAACTCGCCATTTTAATGGCGAGTTTGTGACAGTTATTTTGAGCCCTTCAATTGCAAATGGCGAGTTTTATCTATTTTTCTCCTATGCTACAATGTTATTTTGGAGAAAATTAATGATAATTTAATCATTTTGGAGAGAATTTGTTGAATTTTGGAGAGAGGTGAAGAGACAAATGGTGAGTTTATGAGACTTACTATTTTACTTGGGCCGTGGGATAAAAATCGCGAGCCGTGGGATTAAAAATGCGAGCCGTGGGATTAAAAATGCGAGCCGTGGGATTAAAAATGCGAGCCGTGTGATTAAAAATGCGAGCCGTGTGATTAAAAATGCGAGCCTTGGGATTATAAATGCGAGCCGTGGGATAAAAAATGCGAGCCGTGGGATAAAAAATGCGAGCCGTGGGATAAAAAATGCGAGCCGTGGGATAAAAAATGCGAGCCGTGGGATAAAAAATGCGAGCCGTGGGATATAAAGCGAGCCGTGGTGGAAGGAGCAATTACTACCTAGATTTAATTACTTATTAACAGACCAGGAATATTTGATCAAGTGAAAATTCACATTTGATGAGCCGCAAAGTTTTGAAACTCCATATAAATGTCTCTTAGAAGACTGCGAGTTTCGAAAAAATTCACATAGAATGCAATCTGGTCGCCGGATAATTCAGAAGACTAATTTCAAGGCATCAATAGTCACCGGATAAACTTCACAACTTCATGCATCTTTTGCAGTCTGGTATCTGACTCAGTCTGAGGAGACCCCAGTCTGGAGACCTTCTTTTCAGACTGGATAGATGGTCTCGAGTGATACACAACAATCAGACAAGAAGGCTTGAAGCATAAGCCCTTCTCAGTAAAATATATATTAATATAGGTGAAAATTAAAGATTGTTCACACAAGAAATGTTAAAAAATGTTCCATATTCTGCAGACTGGAAATATAGGAATCAATTCAAAATTGTTCGGAGAGAATATCCCAAATATGAAAAATGACCGTCTGCAGAAACCGGTAGAGTGTTCATAGAGATATCTTGTTCTGTTCCATGGGCATGTTACAGACCAAGTAATAGAGCATGTTCAAAGTTGCCATTTTAATGGCGACTGGCAAAATTGTGACAGTTATTTTGAGCCTTTCAATTGCAAATGGTGAGAAATATCTAAATTTCTCCTATGTTAAAATGTTATTTTGGAGAGAATTTATGATAATTTGATCATTTTGGAGAGAAATTTTGTTTCTTTTAGAGAGACTAATGCCTAATGGAGGAGTTTATGAGTCATACTATTTTACATGGGTTACTGAGTATGTCATTTAAAGCCAATTAATTGGCTTAGATTTCAAAAGGTCAAAACTCAGATATGTCTAATTGGCTCAAAAATTTGAATTAATTTGGTATTTCCTATGTTTCCATGTTAATTTTGGCTTGAAATCTTCAAAAAATGAGCCAAATTGGCTTGGCTCGGAATTTTGGTGAAATTTTGGCTCAAAAAAATTGGCTTACAATTTTCCAGCCTCTATAACATGAAATTCTGTTTGTAGCTAAATTGATATAAATATAATTTTATAGAAAGATTAATTCAGAAGTGTTCATAGCAAATTAATGTATATACCTATAGGAATTAATTCAGAATTGTTCGGAGAGATTTGAGAATATCCCAAATATCTCCCATATTCTGAATTTCTGCAGACAGGACCTCAAACCTTTTGAAATCAAAGTCAATTAATTGGCTTTAACTGACATACCCTGTAACATAGGTACTATCATCATTATGTGTGAATAGAAATTATAGAATATATACTGATTCAACAAAAAATTGAAATTTCTATATCTGAAAAGCCAAAATATAACAACTCTAGTCTCCTGCTTATTATGACTCAGAGATTTCATCATTTCAAATTGAGATAGCCTGATAGGTAGGTAGAGTTGAAATCATCATAAGTTCTCTTGTAGCCTTGTACTAGTCTGTACTATTATCTAGCGGCTGCCGGATAGCATAGAACATAGAAGATAATTAGATATTTCCTCCGGTCTTCATTTGCAATTGAAAAAACATGTCCAAACTCGCCATTTTTATGACGTTTTTGTGACAGTTAAATAACTTTTTTTGAGCCCTTCAATCAATGCATTGAATTGCAAATGGAGAGAAAAATCTAATTTTCTCCTATGCTACAATGTTAAACTTGGTAATATCCTCCTTTACTTACAGCTATGTGTACAATGTATAATGTATTTTACTTAATCAGAACAAAAGAATCAGAAAGAGAAGAAAGAATCGTATCTGGAGAGTAGAAGTAGGACTGTAGGAGCCATATTTCTCTTTTTAAATATCCTAAATGTGTTGACCTGGATTCTACAAGCTTGTAAATTGTAACCAATTTATTTTCTGAATTCACTGGTGACCTAAAATATAATTGAGACAATTAAATTAAGTTCTAAGGTAGGTTGTTTATATTAAATCTAATTCTCTGGGGATTCAATATTGGTGAATACATATTTATTATCTAACTATATTTACTCTCCTCTCAGATTCATGACAATTCACTTTGTAACTAATTTCTTTGAATCATATGTTCATACATTATTTAGTGCACTCCATTTCCAATGGAGGTGGATATAGTGTCTTCTAAGCTGCTCCTGCCAATGCACGAGAGGCTCAATTTGAACCAGTTTGATGAATTCTGTTACCCTGCTTCATATAATGGAAGTTATTCTGATTATCCACTTGATCCTTGCAAGATTGACTTCATCTCCAACTGTAGAGTGAGTAACTTGTCAGACATGAAACAAAGCGAATGAATTTCAACCAGCTGCGGATATTTGTTGTGCAGTTTGTTAAAAATTGAAATATTTTCTCGATTAAGTATCCAGTTTGTGATGTGTTTCATCCACAGTCCAGGGCAAAGTTGTCAGCTTCATATTTTCTAATTTTGTTACTTTTTACTCTGTTTTTAAGCTAATTTGTCAAATTTCAGGTTGAAATGAATGAGACAGAGCACCTTGAATGCTATTCTAACAAGCTCAACTGCAGTGATCATCAAGAACATGTATCTTTCAATGAAAAACTAGAACTCTTCAAACATTTAAGTTCTCAAGTAATTACTTCTATTATCCATACTTACCCAGAAGATATAGATTCTGGTATCAATGTGAGTACACTGGTGATGTCTTATACTTGTAGCAAATAAAATAGTTAATTAGAGTTGTCATTTTCTATTGCTTGGATAAAATATGCTAAATCATTATAATTTATTCTTAATAAATATCCATAGGTAAAATTAAACATAATTGAAGTTTTACCTTTCCTAAGATATGTTAAGTTCATATAATTATTGGTTTTTATTTTCAGTTTCCAGGTCAACATGAAACAATTTATGCATCTTTTGATATCAGGCAAGTTATGTTCAAGGAAATAGTTATTCAGTGCTATGATAATTCCAGGCTATTACTTGCTATAATTTGTAAATAAGAATAGCTACATATTAAAAAAATGGCTTCTTCATAGTAAATTAAGCTTTAATATGTCTACTATAATAAAATAAATTGATGTTATGAATGGCATCTAATTGCTATCTAGCCGGATGTTTCTGACTTGAATTTTTTTTCACAGTGCATATAGACCTCATCTAAAAATGCAAGTCTGTGGTTTTGAAGGAGCTGAGCTTCTCCTGAAGGATGAGACAATTGATTTGAACAATACTATAAATATTTACAGAACACATGGCCATTCTTCAGGGGACGGGAGAACAAGTGAAGGGAGTAAATCTGATGAAGGGTCTGATGGAGAGGGGAATGATGGTGAAAATCAACAAAATGAAGGAAATGAAAACCAAGAAACTGGAGGAGGAGGTGGAGCTAGTGGTGAGGGAGATGATGAAGATGAGGATAAGAAAGAAAGAGGACCATCTGAAGATAAAGAAGAATGTGAAGAAGAACCAGAAGAAGAGGAGGAACCAGAAGAAAAAAAAGAACCAGAAGAGGAAGATTTGGAAGATGAAAAAGTTGATGATGGTGAATTCGAAGGAAATCTGCAAACTGCAAATCAAGACAAAGAAGTTGAACCGTCTGACCAAAGCAATGTAATTAATACTGATGGTGATGTTGTTCAATCTAGTAGTGATGAGCAATGTAAAGGAATGGAAATCAGTAGCAATTTAGATGAAAAAACTGAAGAAGATAATGCAATGAACACCACTGAACTTGTAGAGCATTCTTCTTGTGGTCAAGAAAGTAATGTGCAGAAGTCTCCTATGAATGCAGAGCAATCCATTAGTACTGACGATCTGAAGGATGGCTTAGATGTTAAAAAAGATGAGACTGAGCCATTTCTTGATGCTCAGCCTCAACTCTGTAACTCTTCAGATGTTGTGTCTCAATCGAATGTTCCACCAGGTAATTTTGAAGGAGGCTTTGGTAACTTTGATTTAGAGGCAGTGTCAGACTCGGACTCCCCTGAGTTGCACAGTAGACCTGACACTCCCAGCAGTCTTTCCCTCTCTGATAGTAACATGGGGGACACTGAAGTCACAAGCAGTACTACCAACCACAGGAAAGCCAATGGCACCTGCCCTCCACCTGTAGGCTTAGAGGGTTTAGAAACTGAGAACATCTCTGATAATGACTATAGCTTTGATGACATCATAGAAGAGGGAGAAATACCAAATGACAGCAGCGTTCATATATCCAGCAGACTTGCGGGTAGGCTCCATGACACCCGTGGATACAAAAATAAACCCAAAGTGTCCATGACGATCACAAAAGCTGCCATGGACATGGTGAGCTCCTCTCCATCCCGTGGTGATTTGGATGGTGATTATGAGGAAGGTGAGATAGTGGATGATACTATGAAAGAGAGTGAGGCTGAGAAGGGAACGGTGGATAATGACACAAGTGGTTATACTGAGGTAAATTTAGATACTTCCATTGATAAATCTCTCGAAACAGGTGAAGAAGCAATTGCTGATAGCTCTGATAAAAAACAAGCTGAAGAAAAAGAGAACTTGTTACCCAGCAAGAATAGTGATAATACGACAACCAATGAGAAGAAATCTTCTAAAGATAGCAACAGTAATGCAGATGAGAACAAAAGAAAAAGTAGCAAAGAGAAGGACACTGGCAAAGCTTCAGGCGACAATGCAGAGAAGGACGTGTCCTTCAAAAAGATTTCTCGCAGCAACAGGGATCGTAATTATAGGGACAATGAAACCAAAGATAAAACGAGCAATAGTAATAATAGAAGAAGAGGTAGTAGTAGAGATAGGGATGGTAGACGATCAAGCAGAGACAGAAATAGAGAAAGGGATAGGAATAGAGATAGGAGCAGAGAGAGGAGGCGTGAAAAAGATGGTAAATCAGGAGATAGAGGAGGCAAAGAGAGAGAATCTGGGTCTAGAAGGGATAGACAAAGAGAAAGAGATAGACAACGAAAGAAGGATATTCCTGAAAATAAAAGGAAGGAAATAGAGAGGTACAATGTTCGCAGGTTAATTAATCAAAAAGAAGCAGAGAGGAAGAAGAAAGATGAGTTTGGTCGTGATGTGGCCCTCAGGTCTGACAGATCTGTTTCTAAGTCTAATAGACGCTCTCGATCACCATCCAAAAAGAAAACAAAATCACTTTTAGCAAAGAAAACTAAACGCAGACGAAGTTACTCATCTAGTTCTTCCTCTTCAAGTTCCTCTTCCAGCTCTACCTCTGGCAGTTCTAGTTCATCATACAGCTCTAGTTCTAGTTCATCTTCTTCATCATCTAGTTCACCTGATTCCAGAGATAGAAGACGAGCCAGAAGACCAAGAACAAGTTCCCGTTCTAAATCTCCAGTCCCTGCAAGCAAAAGAAGAAAACTTGGTGCTGATAAGAATCGGCCTGTACTCAGTAAGCTGAAAGCTAATCAGAAGACGAGTGAACAGTCTGCCAGAAATAGAGATAAGGGAAAAGATAAACAGATGAAGAAAAAGAGTGTGGCAACTGTTGCTCCCACTGAAAAGAGTAAAAAGAAAGGCATACCTGAGACTAAGGAAAAAAAGAACAAGAGCAGGTCTGACAATATTGATGATGGTGACAGAGAGAAGAAGAGGAAAAAGAAGGATAAGAGTGAACAGTTAAGTAAGGAGGTTTATCAGGCTGGTGGAAGTATAATGGTCAGTGTTAACTTTTCTCGTAACTCTGACACCCAGAATGGTGAGGCTACTGTCAATAGTAGCGGCTCAGCTAAAAGAAAGTACAGGGATAAGGAGAACAATCCAAAGACTGCAAGTCAGCAGGATTATAAACGAATGAGAGGGGACAATTCTCGAAGCTGGGGTGAAAACAGGTCACCAAGTGGTAAAAGAACCCCCCTGCAAGATGAACCAATGTGGTCCCCTACCAATGGGCCCCCCAACTTGGAGGATATTCCAGGTGTGCGTATAGATAACACTGGGCAGGAAAGTCCTGACATGGGTGATATGGAGGTGCTTATTGTCACGCCTCCCCCTCAAGAACCAATCCTCATATCTGACTCTGAGGATGAAGACGGCATCACTCGCTTGCCTCCTGACTTAGGAGTTACTCCCAATGTTGTCCCACCTCCTCAACAGAGATCTTCTGGACCAAAAACTCCTCCTGAACCAGCTGTTAAATTTACTCTGTCAAACAAAGCTGCTTTGAAACCCATCAGTAATCCTCTTGGTGAAGAGGAGGAGGAGCGTAGAGGTCCAAATACTCCTCCAGGCCCCCCTCCCGAGAGTGATGAAAGTGCGGAGCCTGGGCAGGAGGGCAAGGAGACAGAATCAGGGGTTCCTTGTTCTCCAGCTGGCACTCCTCCTAATTCGTCACCTGAACCTGATGCTTATAATCCATTTGAGCCCACCAAATCTCCCTCACCAGCACATTCCCCTGCTCCCGTACAACCTCAAACTCCCCCCGTGATTCTCTCCCCACCTCAAGAGGCTAGAGTTAGCAGCAGTGATCAGGCGACGCCCCAGTCCCCCAAACAGAGTGAAGTCATTGATGTGAGTCAGTCTCCTGTTAGCAAAGCCAGCACACCGCCACCACCCCTACCAATGGAACCTCCTCAGCCAGAAGAGAGGCCGCCTGAGCCTAAGAAACCTCCCCCACCACCTGAAGAAGAGGCCACCAGTACCTCACAACCTCCTCCCCCCGCCTTAACTTTACTGCAACCCGTTAGTACTTCCACTCCTGCTATTCAAGCCAAGCCTGTCAGTGCAGTGGAGCAGCTTTTTGCAGGTCTGCCTGCTAATGTTGCTAACATCCTCTACCCTGCAGCTTTGGCTGCTGCTGCAATGCAGCAGAGTAACCAGACTGGAAACCGTACTAACTCTGTACTCAATCTTCCTGATCTCAGCAAACCCCCTCCTGATAAGCCAAACTTGAAACAACCTCCCCCCATGAAGTCTAACCAGAGTCTTCTCACCAGTTTGCCTCTTCCGCGACTTCCTAATGTTGATATGGATTCTCCTACATCGCCTGCTAGTTCTGATGGGAGTGACATTTTCGACCCTCCTTCCCCTAACAAGTCATCGCCAACAAAGAAACACCACCGATCTCACCACAAACACTCTTCTAAAAAAGTATCCGCAGCTTTTAACAATTCAGAAGGTGCAGACAAGTTTGATAATTTGTTTGGAGGGGCTGCTCCAACTAAGAAGCAAGGACACCACAAGAAACAGAGAACTAAAGGGGGTAAAGGTAAATATTGACAATGGAAACTGTTTCTTTGAACACTATTGCTATTAACATTTCCATTATTGATTATAATCTCACAAAATGGAATTCATAATTTACTACTGATAAATTACAATTTTTTCTTCTTTTTTCAGGAAAGAAAGCAGAGGGAGACGAAGAAATTCCTAATTCTGCAGTTGATTTACAAGTCAAAGAAAAGGTATGTTTCTGTCGTTTCATTTCTTACTATTTACCTAATTAGTTACATATCCTTAAATTTTCCAAACGACTAAAAATGTTTTATATAGCTTTTGTGCATTTTAATAATGGTTATTTCTCATCAGTATTTGAAGAAGTTGCAGCGTCAAGATCGTGTGGTGGAGGAGGTCAAGTGCAGCCTCAAGCCTTACTACAATAAAAAGTCTATCAGCAAAGAGGACTACAAGGACATTATGCGCAAATGCGTCCAGAAGGTCAGTTCTATCAATCTATTCTCTCTCTCTTTGCTAATTGAAACCCAGACTGCAGAAACTGGTAAATTGTTCTCGAACAGTTCCAATATTTCCCTTCAGGTCTTGGTATATAGATGTAATTATAGAAGAAATTTAAGAATTATTTGCTGTGATGCACAGTAAATATTAAATATGTATCATATTGTACAGGCTGGCTTGAAACTAAACTTTTTATTTCTCTGTAGGTTTGCAATAATAGAACTGGCGAAATCAATCCCACAAAAATCCGCGATTTGGTGGAAGGTTACATCAAGAAAGTCAAATACTACAGAAAGAAGGAGAACAGCAACGCCCCCACCTCTCTTGCTCCTTTCAATCCCCCCACTGAGAGCAATCCTGCTCCACCGGGAGCACTCCTCAGTAAAAACTCCAATATACCTCCACTCTCTGCTATTTAATGGGTAACTATTAATAGGAGGCAACTTTTACTCACTTTTGATGAGTAAATCCATGTTGCGTATAGAGTAAGTTCCTTATTATCGGACAGTGTCGCATATTCGGACTCGTTAAGAAGAAAATATATGGTAATTAATTAATTATTATTTAACTTTTATTTTTATTGATAACCATGTTACCTGAAGGTATTATGAATACCAATTAAAAAATAATTAAAATTAAATAATAATTATTATATATTTTCTTATGATCGAAAATGTGGAACTGTCCGACAATTCGGAACTTACCCTATCTCAGAGATCGACTTTTTTCTAAATTTCTAACGATGGCTTTAGAATCAAAATTATAAATTCTAGAATTTTATCGAAGAGGCATGTCACTCCGCATAAATTTATATTTTATTGATAAATTAGTAACTTGTACGTATTTCTATGAAGATAATAATTTTTTTTTGAATACTCAATGAAATCTTTGGTGCATTTTCTGTTCAGTGAGTTACTGTTGCTAGCCATGTTGTTAATCCTTTACTTCAGTGTAGTTATTTAGTTCATTGCGTGCATGACTCCTAACAGTGTAACAGTATTATTGTCACATTCAATGCTGTTCTTTGGCAAGTTGTTCAAGAGAATCTTATTCAGTATTTCTCAACCTCTGCCATTCTATCCTATGATGTTAGTTGATAATTATTTGGACTGTATTTTGTAAAGCAGAGAAATGAATTTTGGTGGTTCACGATCACGAACATTAGCTTTTATTTTATTATTGCAGGTAGCTAAACTACTCGTTCTATTTCACATCTTTTTTGAATTCCTAGTTGGAAAATTTGTCCATCTAGGCTTAAAATCATTAATGAGTGAAACTATTATGATTTGGAGATTAAAATCTTCTTACGAATTTGGGAAATAATTTAGTCAGTGTTCAATAAAATAGTTTTCTATTTAATACACGACTCATTAGATTTTTATTAAGTTTTTTAATATTTTCTTACTTTAACAAAAGTTTATATTAATTCAATGCATGATGTTATGATTAAAGTATATGAATATTAAACTGAAATATGCCGTTATTGAAATTAATGATGGATTTCTCATAAAAACAATTTCAAGGTTTGTTTTAATTAGCTTATTTTCAGATATGTAAATAATCCTACGTCACAAATGCAGTCATTTTTGTTTCACAATGCGGGAAAATCCTCTGTAATTATAATGGCTTAACATTTTCCATGAATTACTAATTTAAATAACTAGCTTATTACATTTCGTTAGGTGGACTAAGAGTTAGAGATGTGGTTGGTATCTTTTTGTTTTCTCTTCAGTACTTTGTAAATAGATGTACATACATAATTCTAATGATCATCTGTAATTTATTCAATAATTGATAATATTGTAGTATAATATCGTTATCATTTTTTTTTATTAATGTTATCTATTTTATATTAGAATGAATATAGAATAAATTTTCCTCCTTTAATTTTATACATATGAATCTATCTTTAAATTACTTAACCATCATAGTGTAGTATTTATTTTCGTTTCGATTGTGAGCTTCATTGACTATTGCAGTGTTTGGTATTTTTAAGTATTAATATGGTGATCTTAAGTAAGTTCTTCCTTGCAGGCGTCTAATCATCTGTAATATTAGATTTTCTATTCAATCGAATATTTGAACTAAATTAATATAACATTTTGAAGGTAACTCATTAAAAAATAAAATTCATTAATTCTATTTTTAATCCTTCACCCACTCGAGTTAAAATTATCCAATGAAACCTATTTTGTGTTACTCAATTTTCTTCTCGTCTCAATTTTCTGCAAATGATAATTAAAATGCCTGGATGCATCTGAATTAATTCGTATCTTTCAACAGGTTAAAAGACACTAGTATTGCAATATTACTGTCACGATACCAATTTGTAACAAATTGAAGAACTTAAGACTTATTTCATTAGCTAGTAAGTAGAAAAACACTCCATTGTATTTACATGCAAATAAGTCTATTGGTTTTAAACTTCACTTGACTAATTTAATTCCAGAAGCCAATAGTATTAGGAAATTGTAAAAGATAAGAGTCTAGAAACTAATGACTCCGCCCCCGTTGTTTTGAATAGCTTCTAACCCTTCGAAGTACTGACCACTACGGGGCCGTACACACGCTTGGTTTTTTAAGTCTTTCCACCAGACTTTTTGCTGGGCCCCTCCTACTTTTTCCACGAGACTTAAATTTTGCACCGAAAGTCAGAGACTTCTCAACAACCTACATGTTCTGTTACTTTCCCCCAATCAAGCTGTGCAATTCTGGAAATCTTCGTTCAGCCACTGTCAATTCATTAAATATTGTATAATAACTATATATGTGTTCGTTTTTAGCTAATCTTTGCTCCATTCTTTTCTTTACCTTCGAGTTTTACAAATTCTTATCTTTTTATGGTTCTAGGTAAATTCCACCACGGGATATTCCACCGCCGGAAAATTACACCACGGAAGATTCCACCGCATAATAATGGAAAAATTAGTTTTTTTTTTGTGGTAACAGAACAACATTTCTTTAGTTAAAAAGTTAAGAAATTATAAGAATATGTTATGATAAGTCAAGGACTATAAACTAAGGCGAACATACGAAATAATAGATAGATCAGACAATCTTTTAAATATGAATCAATTAATTTTATAATAAAATATAAATCGTGTAAAATCAACAATAAAATTCCGCTGTCCCAAGTTCCCCAGTTAGATTCCGTTTGATTCTCCTTTAAACATATATGTTGAAACTGAAATTATGGATACTATTTTGTTTGTAACATAAATTTTATTTTATATAAATTATTTATCACCCAAGTGTTTAAATGTACAAATATATATTTCAATTTAAATTAGCGGCGATAAGAGGTGGAATTAAAAGATAAATTTGACGCGTACCGAAATAAAATGTTTAATTTTTATCGATATATTTTAATTAAAAAAAAAAACAGAAAATTATCAAAGCGGAAACTTTCTGAAACTGTTTAATAATCTCTATTGAAAGAATTACAAAATAAAAAATTAAGTTTAAATATAATGCATTTCAACTAAATTTTGAACATGAGTTAAGCAGGTAAATTGCGGTACATTAACTAGCTTCGATCTGAAACCACAGACGTATGCACACGAATAAAAATCATAACTTCAAAACTCACAAAGATATATAAATTATAGCACGTACAGAGTTTCTTTATCTATGAATCATCTTGATACAAATTCGGTTCAGCAGGTCGCTGATTTAAATTGACTCTTAAAGAAATGACACTAACACTTTGTTTGCTGCTTGATATTAATCTTTTCAATAATGAATATAATTAAACCTAACAAAATTTTATATTTTGTGCTAAATATTAAAATATGAACTTCAGTGTTTCTGTTGATAGATTCAAGAAGCTTAATTAAGCACACTGTTTATTTGTATATTTTTTTTCAAAATGGTGGAATCTTCCGCGGTGGAATTTTCCACATCTGCCATTTAACGCCGGTGGAACTTTCCGCGGGGGAATTTACCGGCCACGCTTTTAATAAAGGACTGCCAGTAATGTATATATTAATAATATTATTATCAATATATATTGTTAATCATATTGATAATACATACTTAGCAATGTTTCTTTTAACTGTGTTTTAGCATAATACATTTTAGTATAATACATATTACTATCCTTATTTTATTTATTTCAACAAAATACCTTTACATAGGGTACCTACGTATTAATATCTGGAGCAAGTAAAGATAACGGACTAGAAACGGACCAAGTAAAGTTAACGGACCAGAAATATATAGCTAATAAAGATAACGGACCAGAGAATAAGCTAGTAAAGTTAAAGGTCCCCTCCAAGCAAATATTTTTATTACCTTAATCAACGAGGCTAATGTTTCTTATCATTTTGCTGTAAACTTCATCGAATTTGGTAGCATATTTTTAATTTTATATGCTTTTAAAGATTTTTATAATTGAAACTCTACAAAACCTATTTTACTTCCAACTTACTAATTTAAGAAATTTTCAGCCTGAAGAAAACGAATGTACACCATTTGTTTTGATTGTCAACTAGGTATTTTGGCTTAATAAATCTATTTATTATTCGTTTAAAGGTTTAAATTTGGATAAACATATTATAGAAACGTTTATATACTTTTAAAAACAATTAATATCTTAAAAGAAGGCCAAAAACGTATTGTTTGTTTAAAAATCTAAATTTGAAATCAAAACAAAGAGTGTACAATCTTCTTTCTCAGCGTCAGGTTGGAGATTCGCTCGATTGCTGTTCACATAGTATTAAAAAACTTTAATAGCAAATATTGAAATATATACTGAACCGAATTGTATGTGGTTTGCAGAATAATGATCGTAAACCTTAGTTCTATAATATTATGTAATAAACTCATTTTTTCCCCGGAGCCTGGAGAGGACCTTTAACGGACCAGAATACATTTTTTAGTTTTAAAAAATATTTGCTTTAGTATTTTATAAAAATACAACATTATATTAGAGGTTATTTAAAGGTCCTCTCCAGGCTCCGGGAAAAAAATGAGTTTATAACATAATATTATAGAACTAAGGTCTACGATCATTATTCTGCAAATCGCATACAATTCGTTTCAGTATATATTTTATAATTTGTTTTTTAAAGTTTTTTAATACTCTGTGAGCAACAATTAAGCGAATCACTAATCTGATGCTCAAGAAGAAGATTGTACACTCTTTGTTTTGATTACAAATTTGAATTAAATAAACAAACCATACGTTTTCGGCCTTTATTTAAATTATTTTAGATATCAATTGTTTCCTATAGTATATAAACGTTTCTATTATAAGTTCATTCAATTTTATACCTTTACACGAATATTAAATGGATTTATTAAACCTAATACATAGTTTACAATCAAAACAAATGGTGTACATTCTTTTTCTTCACACTGAAATTTTCTTAAATTAGTAAGTCGGAAGTAAAATAGGTTTTGTAGAGTTTTGATTATAAAAATCTTTAAAAGCATATAAAATTAAAAATATGCTACTAAATTCGATGTGGTTTGCAGCAAAATGATAAGAAACATTAGCCTCGTTGAATAAGGCAATAAAAATATTTGCTTGGAGGGGACCTTTAAAATCTGCGTTGAAGGTTTTTTCAGTTTTCTGTTCTGAAACTGAAAAAACCTTCAACGCAGAGTTTAAGTAATCTCTAATATTATGGATTTCCTGTTGAGTATGAATCTTTTCAATCAAATACAACATTATAAATGATAATATTAATGAATAATGATTATGCATTAATTTTGCAATTGTATAACTAACCTAGGTAGTTATATAGTTAGGTACTAACTACCTAGGTTAGCTACCTAGTTGAAAAATGGGGAAGGCTTATGTCGCCGATTAGTTAATTGTACTCATGTAAATTTACGAGATTCAGCTTATACCTACGTGTGGACGCGATTGACTTTTGAATCAAAAGTCTGGTGGAAAAGCGGAGAAAAAAGTGGTGGGGTAGACTTAAAAAACCCTGCGCGTGTACGGCCCTTTAAAACTAAATAATTGATACCTAGCGACAACTAGGTGAGACTTTTTGTCTATGTTTGGCAAATATATATTCTTTTCTTTCATTTATAAACATTACATTTATAAATGTGTATATATGTATGAACATGAGCATTATTAATGTATATATTGGAGATTATAGAGCCTTGTTTTGTCATTTAAAAATGATTACATTTTTGATTTTTTGCTTCTGGCCAGCACTAGGTGAGGATGGTCATCAATGGGACACTGGGAACAATGGGACATGCTGAATTACTTTTTTTATTTGAGGGTAATTTTTAACGAAATCTTAGTGGTAAATTAGGCATACTTTAGTGCATTCACTCGCATTGCATTCAGCGGTTGGGGTGCAGTCAGCTCTGTGTAAAAGCGAAAACATGTTTTAGAGGAGGGGAAACTAAATTTTTCGTACTTTGTTTCAAATGTTATAAATCTTGTTATTTAACACATAAGCTTACGGCATTTTTCTATAATATTAAGTAATATGTAGAATATGATCATATGAAAGGATTGCCTTAATTTATACTTTTGTAGTTGAGCCGCTATACCCATATGTTTTCAAAATGGCGTCATGTTATCTAGTTATTCCATATGAATCAATATATATCTAGTTTTTATACAATAACGTGAACTGTAGCTTCAGGGCTTCTTTTAGAAACAGTGCTTCCAGCTGCATGAAGCTGTACTTTCGACCATGTTCAAGGGCTTTAGTAATCTGAGGTCATACAAAAGCACTGCATAGAAAACAAATTTCACTAATAAAAGAAAAAGACGCAGCATGATTGCAACTGATATTCCAGAAAAAGAAAAGCTTTTTGCTGGTGCCACTGGATAAGGCCTTCGAAATCACTTCATAAAGTATCCGCCGTAGCTAGATGGCCTGTGAACTATTGTTCTCGGTCTGGTATAAAACTCTTAATCTAACTGATCCATTCGTCTGAACAACTTAAATCTCTATCGAAAACGTTAGGAATGAAGATTGATGCACTTGTAGAATTTGATGCGACTTCTAAAACGTATTCTGTTGGCCAAAAGCATGAAAAAGATATATACGAAATATTGATGTTAGGCGAAGATTCAAGCTCAATGAGCTTAATTTTCCAAATGTTCCTGACATGGCTTCGGTGAAGCTAGATGACATCAAGTTGATATTATATGAACCAACTAAGTGTGGGACAATATAAAGAGATAATTCGAACTTGAAATTTGATCATAACCTCAACAATAAACAAGTTTGATAAACTGTCCCATCGTTCACCAGGGTATGTCCCATTGTTCACCAGTGCTGTTATACAATTGGACAAATTATTTTGCTTTTATTTAATTTTTTTCTAGACAACAGAATATGTGACAGCATTCGAGTTAGTTTCATTTTATAAAGGAATATCTATATTACACATGGATATTTTATTTTTCATACTTTGCCCATAGTAAATGAAATATCAATCTTTCTGTGTTTTTTGTCCCATTGATGACCATCCTCCTCTACTTTTAGTTAAAAGATTACATTAGATATTGATCTAACTAAACATTGCAACATATAAATGTATTTTATTTGCTAACTCACCTCAATTATGAGGACACCAAAATAGGTATAAACGAAGAAAGAAAATTTTGTAGCTATAATGAATACTTAATACTCAGAGATCTTGTAATACCAACCACGTGCTTAGCAAAGTTTCATGTTTTATCCCTTAAAGGTCCTCTCCAGGCTCCGGGAAAAAAATGAGTTTATTACATGATATTACAGAACTAAGGTCTACGATCATTATTCCGCAAACCGCTTACAATTTGGTTCAGTATGTATTTTATTATTTGCTTTTAAAGTTTTTTAATACTCTGTGAGCAACAATCGAGCGAATCTCCAACCTGACGATGAGAAAGAAGATTGTACACCACAGTACAGAGAATATATAGTATCCCAGAGCTATAGGGGGGATATTACGCGTGTCCCGGTAGGCTGTGACGTCACATGTCAACAATGGTGCGTACGTTTGTACGTACAGTACAAACACAAAAGATGGCTGCAACACACCCAACTTTTGTTAAATAACGTTTTCGGTGACATTTTTTTTTAATTCCACATTACCGCATGCTATTATTCAATCTTTATAGTCATACGGACGAAAATTAAAAAATGACTGTTGATGAAATTGCTACTGGTCTTTTTACACCCAAAATAGTAACAAATTTATAGTCTTGAAGAAGACGATTTATTCAAGATAATTAGATCATTAGTCAGATCGGTCGCGTTGGCCGCCATCTTAATACTCTATTCCACGTGACCCACAGCAATTCTGTTTACTATGACGTGACCTCTTGTTTACATACATGACGTCACAGCCTACCCAGAATAAATTTGAATAATACATGTAACTGGGGTACTATACTATTCTGTTTACTATGTTGTACACTCTTTGTTATGATTGTAAATTTAGATTTTTAAACAAACAAAGCGTTTTTGGCTCTCTATTAAGATATTAATTGTTTCTAAAAGTATATAGACGTTTCTATAATAAGTTTATCCAAATTTAAACCTTTAAACGAATAATGAATAGATTTAATAAACCAAATACCTAGTTGACAATCAAAACAAATGGTGTACATTCTTCTTCTTTAGACTGAAACTTAGAAAGTCGGAAGTAAAGTAGGTTTTGTAGAGTTTGGATTATAAAAATCTTTAAAAGCATTTAAAGTTAAAAATATGCTATAAAATTTTATGGGGTTTGCAGTAAAATAATAAGAAACATTAGCCTCATTGATTTAGGCAATAAAAAAATTTGCCTGGAGGGAACCTTTAATATTGCCTAAAACAGTTAAGTTATTCCTGGCACGTTTATTCAAAGAGGAGAAAAAATTTTTTATTGCTAGTTATAGGTACTCTTTCTTCCTTCTATAAAAAAAATTCTAGAAGAAAATGATGCGTAGTTGAAGTGTGGCTGGAAAAGAATATATATTCTTGTGCATGTGCAGTTGAGAATCATATCTGAGAGCCAGTCGCAATATTTTTTCCGAGTTTCAAATATAAGTTATGAACTGTGGAAACTGTCTCTTCGTATACTGTTATTGTTCCTGGCTTGAGTTTGGGAACTGTTGTTGGAGATTGAAATTGTATTTTGTAGACTTGCATTGATGTTCAACCGGTTCCAATGGAGAGAGACCCATTAAAGTGATAGCGATCAGGCTGGGAGACTGGAGCAGGTGCTCTTTGTCCGAAGTCTTCAGGGGAGACTGCTTCCCCATACCAGAAGAAGAAGAAGTCTCTTCGTATACTTTTACTTTCATGTATTTTAACTAATAAGGACAGAACGAAAACAAAGTAGTTTTAATCGTATGACATACCTGAAAAAGCATTTTTTAGTATTTGCATTTTACTGTTGATACATGTGATGTGAGCCATCTTGACGGCGTGACACATTGCCTGAACGATTTTGCATTGATGCATGCTTTTGCTAACTGCTTATAGTTATAGGCTAGTTATAAGTTAATCATAATACCTAAATTCTCTGCAGTCTGCAAGACTGTGCCCTTGGAATTTTATTGGAGTTATTATGTTGAGGGTGTCAAACTGGTCTGTAGAAACTGGTAATGTGTTCATAGAGATCTGATCATCTGACTCTGAGTGACTGCAGACTGAGTTAGTCTGAGTCCCAGTCTGTATTTCGTGGTAAATTCCTCTGACATGTCGCCGATGTTGCTGGATTTTTTTCCCTTTGAAAATAATATTCTGGTAAAGTCGGTGGATTTTTAGCTATTTATTCCTAAGCTACCATTAATTTTCGGTGGATAAATTAGGAAAAGGTCAACAGTTTCTAAAACTTCACAACAAGCCCAATTGTGAAGCTTAAATGACTTATTTTACATTAGTTTTCACTGCAGAGTTGAAATTTATGAAATAATTTACTGATTTCTGCATTTTTTAGGGTTAAAATGAGTAATTTTTGTTCATTCTAAATTCCTAACAGAGTTACTAGTCAATCTGAAATGAGTTATTATTCCACTCTGTTCTCTGCGGGAGTTTATGATTGAATTTGTAGAAATTGGAGATCTCTGCGGGAGATCTTGAATTAATTCCTATGTTACCATTAATTTAGCTACGGGAGATTTTGAATTAATCCTTATGTTACCATTAATTTAGCTGCGGGAGATTCTGAATCTGCTACTGAGAGTCAGAGAGAGAACTGTCTTTCAAATTAAAATCTCTGCGGGACTCGGGAGAAGAGACACATTCTGCAGACTGGTTATGTACTTTGTTGTATCTGCTAGTTTGTTGTAGGTAGGGTAAGTGTATTAAATTCCGGTCACTTAAGAGACCCCCGATCTCTAAAGATTGGATTCATTTAATTTCACTGGCTTCCAATGCGAGCATTATTTACATAGTGATTAAAAAATTGTTAACGAACATTAATGAATCAAAATTTTATGATTTACCTAAACAATTAATTATTTATTAATAAATATTGCTCGCTTATCCATTTCCCCCTTAATCCGGCCAGTACAGCCCCTAATTCCGGCCTTATAATGCACTTAAAAACGGCCATGTAAGTTTAGAGCTAGAAAATTGATCGCTAATTATAGCAATAGGTACTGTTTGCATAACTGAAGTACATGAAAAATCAAAGTTTCACAAAATAAATATATGAGATTATTAATTTTCATTTGACACCAATTAAGACAATGGTAATCTATTTATTTTTTATTTCAGTATTTAACTTGATAAGCTCAAACAATTTTCAAATTGCGTTATACCTATATTTTAAGAAACGATTCAAGACAAATAAAGTTTTCATATAGAAAGAAAACAATTTAATGAATTTAAATTTTATCTAGTTTTCCAACATATGTAGGGACTTATCATAAACATTTGTACCCTTTTGAACTTTTCAAGTAGAGAATCAATTATATCCCTATAAACAACGTACGTATTTCGATTCGAATGTTGGGATATCGAATTGATGGATTGTTCCATCGAATCGATAGACCGTTGTTTGTAGGGATAGCTATCTATTTAAACTATTTTGGTTTATGAAATAAATGTGATCAATGAAATTATGTTATGAAATATTATTTATTGTTGATCTTTATTAAACACAAACAAATTCCTACTGATTAAACCATTCAAAAAATGTTTAAAAAAATCGGAAAGCAAGAGACTTTTCAGAGATGATTTTATAAATAAATTTCTCTGATTTCCTTCCCTTTCCAAATCATAAACTATTCGACCTCTCCAAAAGAAAACATGTCCGAATCGATTAGATATCGGGTTGTGTCTAGTTCGTTGCGCTGGTAGCGTATGCCGGTAATAAATACGACTTAAATTAGATATCTAACTGAATGTATTTAAATATTTTTGACTATTTAGAAATCTAATTTATATCTACCGTCAGTATCCAAAAATCATCACTCTAGTCTCCATCGTTTAATTTTTAATCAGAAATCGTTTAATGCATATCGAAGCAACAGCAGTAATAAGATATCTTTTATATTATTGAATTCCATTTTAGAATAGATATCTAAAATTTCGTATCAATTATGATCAATTCCGATATCTACCTAAAATCTAAATGTATCGAAACAACACCAGTAATTAGATATCTTTTATATTATTGAATTCCATTTGAGAATAGATATCTAAAATTTCGTATCATATATGATCAATTCCGATATCTACCTAAAATCTAAATGTATCGAAACAACACCAGTAATTAGATATATATTATATTATTGAATTACATTCAAAATGTATTCATAATGCACAGAAACGTGCGAGATAAAATTCATAATTTATCGAAACCTGATGTCAATTTCCTTGCATATTCACTCTAAAATATCAAACCTGATTCAATTTAATATGCATCCAAGATGGCCGAGTCCCAGAAACACCACTTCCCAGTAAACACAGTGTTGTCAATTATATTTCTAATCGGTACCACATGCTCTACGAGTCTCCATTTTCGATGTCGAAAAAAGAAACCAAATAGATCCCTCTGTATCGTTCAGATACATTTTTAGATTAGCGATCGATGCAACACTCAAGGAAAGAAAACAAGAGATATAAACGAAAGCCTTTTAATAATGAAATAGACAGAAAATTCGATATAAAATACATATCTAAATTAAAGATATATTTCCGGAAGAAAGTTAAAATATCGAACTGTATTTATTACCAACTTCTACTTTATTACTTATAGTGCAATGTACGTTTGGGTTGTAGTGTGTTATACATTGGTATATCCATGTTAAATGGGAATAATTGAATTAATTTATTCCCATCTAATATAATGTATGTATATAACAATGTGTAACATTAATCAAATTGATAATCCCCCAAACGTACATTACACTATAAAAGTAAAATCTAATAATAAATATAGTTCGATATTATAATTTATAAAGTTCTTTTGGAGATACATATTCAATTACCAATATACTAATATAGATATATATTTGACATCGTATTTGCCGTCTATTGTTAATACTAAAAAAAACTCTTTCATTTATATTGCTTTATTATTTATTTGAGTGTTGCATCGCTACACTCTGAGAAATTCTGATGCACTCAGGTGTTTCAAGTTCTATGGCTTTGTCTAAAGTGAGACACTTTAGTGCACCAAACTCTAGTTTGGATGCACTTAAGCTCGAAAGTGCATCAGTTCGATGCACTTTAGTGTCTCAAATTTAACTTTGTCCTTTGCCAAAATGATGAGAATAATGTCCTAATCATTTTAACAAAATTATAGCTGAGACACTAAATGCATCGAACTGATGCACTTTAGTGCATCAATACTCGAAACACCTCAGTGCATCAATTGGAGTTGTTTATTTTTCTCAGTGTAATCTAAAGACGTATCTGAATGATACAGAATGATCTATTTTGTTTCTTTTTCTCTTCATCGAAAATGTAAAGCACGTGGTACCGTTTAGAAATATAATTGACAGGACTATGTTTGCTGGGAAGTGGTGTGTCTGGGACTCGGCCATCCTGACTTTGAGACATTCTAATATTTTACAGTGAATATGCAATGAAATTGACATCAGATTTTGATAAATTATTGATTTTATGTCACAGGATTCGGAGCATTATGAATACATTTTGAACGTAATTCAGTAATATAATACATTTAGGTAGATATCGGAATTAACCATAAATCATACAAAATTTTTGGTATAATTCTAAAACGGAATTCAATAATATAAGTTATAACAGATATCTATATTTATACTGGTGTGTTTTCGATATGCATTAAACGATTTCTGATTAGAAAATAAACGATGCTAACTACATACAGTGAAGATTTTTGGAAACTGACAGTAGAAATTTATTAGATTTCTAAACGGTCGAATAATTTAGATACTTTCAGTTAGATATCTAATTTAAGTGTATTTCATTTCTATTACCGACATTCCGATATTCGGCCCCCATAACCGGCATGTTCATAATTTGGTCCCCCATAAACCAGCCTACTCATAATCCGGCCCCCATAAACCATCCTGTTCATAATCCGGCCCCCCCATAAACCAGCCTATCCTAATATCCGGCCTCCCATTTACTGTCCAATACATAAATTTGTTAGGTGAAGATATTTTGATATGCCGGATTTGGGTTTTATTAAAGATCATATGATGATTGATTGGAATTAGTTCACAATATTATTATTTTACCTACTGTAACTCTATGAAATGACATATGATCTAGTCATTAATATTCCATAATCCGGCCTAGTGGCCGGAAATGAGTTATGAGTTCCATAATCCAACCATTCATGTATATATGGAATATAATGATTCAATCAACTATAAAATATATGAAATATTTTTTAACACATTGGAACATTTCATTTATACGTTTTCAATATTTCTTTTATGTTTTTGACAGCAAAAAACAATTAAAATAACGAAGTATCCTTCAACCTTGACTCTTACGTTTTGTCATAGTAAATTAAGACAAATTTCTCATTATTCCCAATATGCTTTTTAAATGATAAATAAATAATTTTGATCAACCAATTAAGCCAAATGAACATCCAATCAAGGTGGATGAAATTGGATCCCTCTCAAATTCTCCTATAAGATTCTTACTACTTTATTTGGTTTCTTATTTCAATTGTTTATGTAATTACCAGGCCGGAATACGGCAATGGCCAGGATTTGATACCTTCGCCCTACTGCACACTTCATGATTGTTTAATGACCTGGCAAGTGGCAGCCACTAGCCAGATTTTATTTGGTGGTTAACCAGTCTGTATTTGGTGCACAAAATTCCACTGACTTTTTAAAATAGCTGAATAAATCCACCCTAGTTTCAGAGAATGTTCATTGAGTCGCCAATATATCTTTTTTTTTCAAAATAATTCAACTAAAATTATTAATGCAGTCGCCAGTTGTCATAATTTAATTCCAATTTTGAAAGTCGACAGTCGTCAATATACCTATATTATTATAACTACCTAAATTAATTGAGAGCGTATCAGCCAATCAGAGAGAGGCATACAACTGATACGAGCCAATCACAGAGAGCCTGAGGAGAGAGGCATACTTTCTTTCATAGTTATTCATTTTTTTCCTGATAATTAGTCACCAGACTGCAGGAACTGATAAAGTGTTCTCCAAGAAATCCTCTATTTTGGCTTCTGTTCTCAGTAAAATACATGTAAATATAATAGGAAATTAAGGATTGTTCGCACAGAAAAGGTTAAAAATGTCCCATGTTCTACAGACTGGGCAGAACATGGGACATTTTTAACATTTTCTGTGCAAACAATCCTTAATTTCCTCCTATATTTACATGTAATTTACTGAGAACAGAAGCGGGAAGCCAAAATAAAGGATTTCTTGAAGAACACTTTACCAGTTCCTGCAGTCTGGAATTATTAAATTCTTATGTAACTATCAATTTAACTGTGGGAGATTTTGAATAAATTCCTATGTAACTAATACCATTAATTTAGCAGTTAGCTGCAGGAGATTTTGAATTAAATCAATTATTTCTTATGTAACCATTAATTGAATCTGCTACTGAGTACTGAGAGTCAGAGAGTAATTGATTGTCTCAAATTAAAATCTCTGTTGGACAAGAGACACATTTACATTATGCAGAGTGGATCTTTTCTGATGAACTAGCTAATTACTCTGTTGGAGTTTAGCAAACCTTAACATAAATACAGTAATAAATTAGTGGGAACTGTATAATCTGCAGCATTTAGCCTCTAAAATTCATCTGTTAACCGACTTAACCCAAGCCCCAAGGGATGTTCCAGAGTGGACTAATAGCAGAAGGCAGAAGCTAGTCTGCAAAGCATGCACAATCAGTCTCCAGATATTCAATTTTCTGTGCAATTTGTCTCCAAATATCTATATTCTCTCCAGAACCAGAATGGTCAAAATCTCAAAATACTCTCCAATAAATTAATAATTTTGTGCAAATATAGTGATTACTGATTATTTGGAAAATTGTTGCCGGATGGCAGATATGTCAGATGGTCAATTTAAAAAATAAAAACCTCAACAGTTGCCGAATGATCTTCACTAGGTACTTCACCCATCTTTTGGCTTTTACAGACTGGGGCAGAAGTTTGTAATTGCTAATTTGTGAGAGTTGAAAGAAGTACCTACTAGTCTGGCAGCCAGGCAGTTGCAAACTTGCGAAGGGCATTTGCCAAAGATATATGAAGATGTAACACAGATGTTAATGATATTTTATCTTTGTAAGATCTTGGAGACTATTTTCTAATTATTTCCAATGTTTATTGTTTAACCTACATCAAATTACATATAATGATGTAATTATTTAAAACATTTTGAAGAATTCTGGTCAGTTTGGGTCATACTGCAGTAACAGAATAAGAGATCTCTACGTTTTGAAATAAAGAGAAAGAGAAGATTGTTCACACAGAAAATGTCCTCTTGTTTAATTTTCATTATTATTCAAAAGAAGATTATATTTAATATTGTTATTATTTCTCCACAGTGATCTCTACAATTAACTGTAAAGATTATATAAAAGGTAAAACCAGAGATGGTTGTGCAATCTCGTTTTGTTGGACGAAATTTATTTTCTGCAATAGGACTTTTGATCCTTTTATTCTATATTATATATGTTAGCTCAGAGTTATTCTCCCGGCTAGAGCACATCAAAAAATATGATAGGCTGCAGGAATACAGAAAGGAGGTACGTTTGTGACATTTTGCAATGGATTCTTATTGTTAGCATTCTAAAATTTTTTCTTTTTGTGTATCCACTAAAGTTAATAATCTTTTCTGATTACAATGATTAAATTAAGAGACTATCTAATAGCAGAATCTTCTGGTTTCAAATCATCTATTGAAAGCTTTTTCAGATTTTAATAAATAACTAGGAGTTTCAACTTTCAGTAGAAGAATAATTATTAGCTATTGTTTTAAAACTATGTGTCACACTTTGATTTATTCATTTTCTACAACTATTTGTAATTTTTTTATATTACTTTCTCCATTAAAGAAAATTATAGGCTTCTATATGAGTAAGACTATATATTTTTTTAGTTAATTCTAAATAGTACTGCTTGGAACTTCAGTGATATTAGATAATAGTTTAATTCTTTAGATGTTTTGTTAAGTTTACATCATTTTCCTCTTGTATCCGTTTGCATCTATGCGCAATATCATAAAATTGTGATAGGTAGATGACTTTGCAGTCATTCTACTTTAAATTGTTGATTTTATTGCTTTGAGTCACTTCTCTCTCTCTCTCTATGGTGCTGTACAATTCTATACCTAAGTTGTTATTTGGGAGGTTTATTAATCCAAGTTATTGTATTACAGCTTGATGATATAACCAAAATGATCCGTGACTACAAAGCTGATGGCCGATCTGTGAGTAAGGGGATTTCTATTTTGAAAGATGTTGTTTCAAAGATGGCAGACTCCCTTCAAAGTGAAGAGAAGGAGTTGAGACTTCGTAAGATTGAAAACAAGATACTAAATGCCAATCCAAATGCTGCGCCTCCCATACTTGACAACCAACAATTCCTGAGGGGTAAAATGTTGGGCATAAAGTATGGCAAGACGCCTAACCTACCAAACATTGGTGAGATCACAGGTCAAGCTGTTAAGCGCCTAAGTAATTCTAATGAATTTAATGGAAGAGCTAGAAGAGCTCCAAACTTTCAGTTTAATATATTAAACAACAGATTAGCTACTGATGTGAGGCAGAAGAGATGAAAGTAAACCAATAAAGTTTTCTATGAACTGCTCTGAAGAACTGATCTCCAGTTTAGGATTTCTTCCTTTGATCTTTAGCAAAGATATCTTTGATCTTTCTTTAACCCCTTCAGTCTTCACAGCTTCCCCAGAAGAAAAATCATTAGCTACTATTAAAAAAAATCAAATTTGAAGTGTCAGATCAAATGGGTGAAAAATTTGTTTTATATTCTAAACTTTGTGATTCTGTAATATTCTTCATACTTTTTTTTAAACTTGCTAACAAAAATCACAAATTATTTGCCAAAAATAGAAATATATTATTTTTTATGTATCGATGTAAATATTTTGAATTGCATGTGATTTCTGAATATCAAATATTTTGAATTTGAAAATAATTTATTTAGCTATGTAATATTAAGCTTTTTTATATATCTTATATTAACATTTGTTAGCTAAATGAAAAATAGACTGAAATCTTTATGCTGATCCATACACATTCTTGCATCCGTTTATTCAATTAATAATTAAGTGTTATCTACCGTTAAATGGCTGTGATCTCAATTTTACTCTTTTATTATAAGTTGAATATGAAATGATTATTGCCGTGTCATTATTATCATTCAAGTTAATTATCTAAGGATAAAAATATAATATATTATTTGAAATTTTGATAGTGGAATCTCCTACTATTAATTTTAAAAGTGAAATCTTCTACTTGTAAATCTGACTACAAATAGTGTTTAGCTAAGTATAGCAACAAAGATATTGTACTACAGTAAGATAAAACACTCTCCCAAATTTCTGTTTATAAGTGCGTTGTGGCGGCATCTGAATTTGAAAGCGGGAACTAGAGTAGAGAAACGTCAACATTTGGTGTTGATCATAACATTGAAAGTTTCTGCGTTCAACTGAAACTAGCTTTTAAAATAAATAAATTAGTAGATTTCAGAACAACTTTTCTGTTGACCCAGTATAACTTCTGAACACCAAATGTTGCTTTAGTTTCCTCTTTCTAATCCAGATAGCGCTTTCAAAAACATAAATTTCTGAGAGTGCTTTATCTTACTGTAGTATAATATCTTTGATAACAATTTATGTATGATAATCTCTGTTTTAAAGTTAAGATCCATTGATTAGTTAGCTACTTCTTACAACAGATGAGATTAGTAAATGTTGACATTATTACTGCTGTTGATTATAAGCATTGTACTTATTGTTACATTAACCATAAGGTGAGAAGGGTTAGGTCCCTTTTGCCCAAACTGTTATAATTTAGATTATGAATTGTTGAAGATTGTTACGGAGTTTATACTTATTAAGACCCTAGGGGCTCTATCCTGAAGCTGTCTGTGGTGATGGAAGAGAAGGGTGGAGTCCCATCTGAGGTTAAACCCTATTCCTAATTTATTATCAATGGAATTTGGGTAGCTTTACAGTTTCCCCTAATTTATTTATAATCTACATCCCAGTACTTCCATTTGCCATTGTGTTTCATGTAAAGACTTTATTAACTTTTATCTATAAATTATTAAATTTAACTCCGGTTACTGTCAAGTCATTGTTTTGGGTTAATGAAGAATAGGTTCAGAAATGTCGTTATGCTCTAACTTTTCTCTCCAACTGAATCTGTCAACTTGTAAATTAGGTAGTTACTCTAAATAAAAATTTATAATAAAATATTTTAACAAACAATAATACAGCGATTAATAGCTCTATTATATTTCATTAGGTAGTAATTCTTATTATGGTAAATATATCACTTAGCTAGATAGGTATTTAACTAATCTCTTACATTTTCTGAAGACAATTTATCTCAATTTCAGGTTTTAATTTAATTTTTTAACAGAGCAAATGTTCCCCTTTGTACTTCTACATTGAGTCTTATATTTATTTCCATAGAAGTATCTATGCTCGTATAAAATCTTTCGTCTGAATGATGTGCCAATTAACTTTTTTATATTATACCTTATCGAGATTTTATTCCAGATCAATTAACCTAAATTGAATAATTATTGTATCTTTTTTATAGTTGCTTTCCATTAATGTTCATATAACTCTCCTGTAAAATACTTTGTGTAATTGTCTTTAATATTATATCTAAATATTGATCCAACTCATTTATTTTGAAAGAATTCCCTAGTAAATATATTAAAGTCATTTCATTATCTCCTCTGATATTTAATTTATTCTAGCCACTGTAGAACATATAAAGATCTTTGAAACGAGATACAAATATCGGACAGTTCCACAATTTCGGTCATATAGGAAAACTATATTCATATTTTAACTTTCTTATAATTGGTAAATGTTATGTGCGTGTATCATGGATATAAATAATAAATTGAAAATGTTAAATTTCTTTTTCTCATATGATGGAAGATGTGGAACTGGCCGATAAATCGTACACTATTGAGGAAACTAGTTGAAATATGAAAACAAATTACCTTTAACATTTATTTAAATTCGTATTGATAATACAAATATATATGTCTATACCTAGCTTCACTTCGTATAATTATCGTGACATAAACATCGAACAGTACTTACATATTTTTATACATTAATACAATTAAGGAAAATATCAAATGCTTCTGTGGTTGTCACCAAAAAAATAAGGCAGTTGTTTTCTCTTCCATTGATTTACAATACATTACAGTCTTGGCAATTTAACTTAAAGTAAAGTAATTAGTTTCTGAAGTGTAAACTAAATAGAACCTTTCTATGCTAATTGAAAGTTAAATCAAAAATTTTAAGGATAACATAAAGATCTTTAAGAAACATAGAATCATGAATTAACTTAAAATCTTCTAAAAAAAAAATAACGATTGAAGATATAAATAAATTAACAATGGAAATACTAGCTACTAAATATTGCCATGCATTAGTACTAACTATTTAATGTAGTTCTATTGCACATTAACATTAATAAATTAGATGAGTGTAAAGGGATATAATTTCACCTTCCTGATATAATTCATTGATGCACAATTTATGGCACAAGAGAATAAAATGGAACTAATTAGTCAGTTAATAAATATACATAAGGAGTAGCTAACTAAATTATTAATTTAGTGAGCGTTTAACATCTACTTCGGAACCAAAAACCATAAATTTAAGGAACTGGAAAGTAAAGTTGCTTCATGAGCATAGTCACCAACTACCATCTGTGACTATGCTCATGAAAGCAGAAAAGCTACTCAATGAATGCAGTCACTTACCAAGGAATTTGCCAAAAAAGTACACTAACACCAGTGGCTGCACTCATGGATGGAAGAGGAAAATGAAGAGGTGATAGTAAATGAAGCCTACTTAACCCAAAAATCCAAGAGGAAAATGAAGAGGTGATAGTAAATGAAGATTATATAACACAAAATTTAAGACTTCATAGTTGAAGAGCAGAACCAAAGCACTATCCTCTAAAACTGGAACTATCCTCTAAAACTGGTTAATTAAATTCAATGGTGTGATCTTAAGAAAAGTTTATCATCAAACTGTACCTATGAAAGAGAAAAAATACTTAACAACATTAAACTACAATGTTTCCAGGTAAAAAGTTTATTATTTCCATAAAATTAATTACTAATCCCATTAGAACAACCTAAATCATTAGTTTTCACATGATAAAACAAAACCAATTTTGGTGCAGTCATGAATTTTGTGAAATATTTGTATTTTGAGCAGAAGTCTTCAAATTATTTAGTGGCATACAGTGAATATCATTAGCTACATTAAATAGAAAAATTTACTTTTATTTCAATTGTAAGGAGAATGCTCTCTATCTGGAATATTTTCATCAAAAATTTATAAGATAGGCACTTTAATTTGTACATTCATTTCAATTCTAGCTACAGATATCCTATATAACCATTAAGAACACTTATCAAATATAACTCCCATTAACAAGTCAAATGAAATTTTGGCAAAGGATTCATCAAAATTGGCACTTTATGTTTACAAAAAATTGTCTTTCCTCCTTTATCTAATTTTTAACTTACAAGCACATATGTTAATTTGGCCTACAAGTTGCAGGGAGAAGAAGAAAGGCATTCACATGCAATAATTTTTTGGTAAGGGATAGGAAGCATGCGAGAGTTTTTACAAAAGATTCTTAAGAAAATAGACAGACGTATTTCTGAAAATCGTTTGGCTACATTTAATGTTAATTTCTTTGATGAAATTGTTTAAGGTCATCATGAGATGAACTTCCATCAGTAGATTGACTTTCACTCAAATCAGACAAATCTTTAATTATTAAGGTATCATAGGTTGTGTCATTATCAGAAACATCTCCTTCTACGTACTTAGTGGACTCTGATTCACATTCCCCTTCAGACATTTCCCGTATGGCGCAGTTACCCATAACTAATGCATCTTCGGAAGTTAGAATAGGGGTAGATTTTTGCATATTCTTTGTGAAAATAGGCATTTTATCAGAAGTGTAAGTCATAGTTTGGTTTTCTTTAATAGTCCACTGTTCTTGTGATAAATTAGAAATATTATAACCTATTATTTCTGAAGACTTAGACTGATTACTCAGACGATCTGAGTCAGCAGATTTTTTTTCTGGACTTGAAATACTACCTGTAGATTTACTGCCTCCCTTCCGATCTTGCCATTCCTTCCGCAATCTAGCTAATATGGAAGGAGTCTCCTCCAAATCAATTTCTGTGTGGAAAGATGACCTAATCTTAGCTGCAGATTTACGCTTTAGCAGACTTGCACCTGAACTAGCTCTACGAACAAGATTAGCAGCATTCTTCCTGTAAGTTGACCTTGCATTGTTGCAGGTTTTACAGGTAACGGTTGAGGGATGATTTTTGCGGCAAATATCCACAGGAGTTGCGAGAGGCATTCCAACATCGGATAAATTATTATTCACGCCTGGAACTTCATTTACAACAGTAAGACTATCTGAAGGAGTTAGAGGCTGGTGTTCACTCCTACTGTTACTGAGGACAGCATGGTGGCTGTGGTACGGAGGGGGATCTCCTCTTCTTTGATCTTCTTCCAGCTCTCTGGAGAGTCTAGGGGAGGGAGAGGTGGAGTAGCGCTTCAATGACAGAGTGGAGGCGCGAGGAGGTGACACAAACACCTCGGGAGGATTTGGCTTCTGAGGAGGCAGAGAATATCTCTGGCCATCCACTTGAGTATTGGAATAGAAAAAATCATAATTGTGATGTGGTAAGGTGGAATATTTATTCGTTTCATGATAACTGAAAGGTCTTCTGTCTATTACTTCAGTACCATCTCTCATAATAACTGGAGGAGCAGAGCCTTCATGGTTAGAGTGTTCAAAAAGATTAGCTCTCCTTTGTTCCTGATATTCATACTGAGGAGGCTCAACATACTTAGGAAGTATAGCTACTCTATCCTTCTCAGAAGAAGCACCATTTTCTCTATTCAAATAATCAGCAGTTGGGAAGCTGATGCAACTATGAGGTCTGGAAGGGTAGTTCATAGCACTCTTGTTTTGGTACAAATTTCCATCTTCACTTTTAAGATCAGGAGAGTGTTGGTTTCTTGCATCAGTTTTATAAGGAAGGCTGGCACGTTTGCTGTCCGGTGATTGACTCAGAGTCACGTCCCTGAGCTTATTGAACTGCTGTGTGATGTAAGTCGAGTAATTCATTTGTTCGTAATTGGACAAGACATTCTTTTGATAGTCGTCAAGTAAAGCAAGTCGATCGGTTCTAAGATCATTCGCATTGGCAAATCTAGAAGAGATGTTTGTGACAGAGGCGTCCATTTGATTTCTATTGAAGTCACTATCAGAAGAGGAGTGGGAAGAATAATACGAGTACCTAGGTTTAAGATGAGAGACCTGAAAACAGTAAATACGGAGATTAGTCGAGAGAAATGAAGGAAGTGTATACCAGAACTGCAAGCAATGTTATAAAATTTACATATGTACATAATAAGAGTATTACCATCATAGACAAATATTAATCACTTTGTATTTCATGCATCACCATAGTATAACTCGTATGAACACAGATTAAATTTATATTAACAAAATTAGTTTAGGAACCCGAGAAATGAAATTATCATACATGTTAAAGTTAATGGAAGTAGGAAGTGAGAAATGAGTTAGAAACAAGTAAAAGAAAGATTGAAACCAGTAATGAAAACATGAATTGATGAAATTATATTCTTATAGACAGATTATAATTATTGAAGGTTCATATAAAGCATAAATAGCTACTAGAACGTGCAAATAACTAGTTTTTAATAAGCTCTAGTTTTATTCCGTACTAACTACTAGGTTATTGGCATGATGGATAATTTAGTAATGCTATTTAAAATAGCCACGAAAAACCAGTCAGAAATTGAGAAGAAAAAGACAGAGTTTGTACCCAACATTGTTGTGATGAGAACAGTGACAGTCACACAAAAAATGAACAGACAAAAGAATACAATGAAAAAATTGCCTATCTTTCTACTTCTATGTTTGTGAAAATTAAAGCAATTTGAATATAGCTGTATAAAAATTAAAAATAACTAAATACATGATCATTGTTTTGTTTTATGTAATGTTCACAGAGAATAAGTAAGGCCTCTTCACTAAATTATTTGTAATATTATTAGATGAATTTGATCATTTATTTGAAACAGACATGGAAATAAGATATATCACTTGTTTTTAACGGTAATCGAAGTTTTGAGGTTTAAAATTTAGAAGAGTGGACTGTGAAAGTATATAACAGGTGGAACATTGACACAATTGTGTGTAGACCTGACTCATGGATGGCATAAATAGGCTACCTATTGATAAACAGACTAAAGAAAAGAAACAAGTGGAGTAACTGTACAAACAAGACTTAAAACAGCAACCCAAAGTTACTGTAGTGTGTGATGGAAACAGATATTCACCAAGAAGAAAATGAAGTAATAGTAGCTACATGAAGCCTACCTAACACAACATCTAGAGACTTCAACAGCATTAAAAGCCATGGCTAAAATAATAATAAACACAGTAAAGGGACGTACACACGTAGGTTTTTTAAGTCTTTTCGCTAAGCTCCTCCTACTTTTTCAACGAGAATATAAGAAAAAAAGATATAATAATTGTCTATTTCAGTTGGTATCCATGATACCTGCAGGTATCTTGTGAAAAAAAGTAGGAGGAGCTTAGCAAAAAGTCTGATGGAAAGACTTAAAAAACGATACGTGTGTACGGCCCTTAAGATGGTACATAGTTCAAATCACAACAGTTCAAAATAAAGACCAAGTTGAGTATAAATTATTATAAACTATTCTGAGTTAGTGTTGAGGTGATAGCTATATGATGTGAATAATGAAGTAGCAAGTCACTAGAGGCCACTGTACTGGTTAGGGTGAAGTAGTCTGTCCTTCTGAAGTGCATCAATAAGCCAACCCTGAATTAGGAAACAAAAATGTCTGGGTGTCATAGTGAGAAGTGTAGCTAGATAGTAAAGTGTAATCCTTGTGAGAAATAGTAACTTCAAAATCATAAATAATTATAAAAAAATGTTAATCATTAGAAAAGTAAAATATTGAATGAATTTTTGAAAAAAATAAAAGGCGAATTTTTCCACAAACTTAACCCGTCCTCTAAGGAGAACATTAGAAAAACACCAAATAATGTTTCAATTTGTTCAATATAATCATATTCTGTCAATAAGAGTTTTAAAAATAAATGTAGGCAATGCCACATTATGATTTTAGATTTTGATTCACCCAACGTTCTTCCCAATGGACATTACTTTATAAAAATAAAAAGTTTTTAACATATTCTTTCTTGAAAAATGTTTGATCTATCAAAATATTTATTTTGGCCTACAACATGTCTCTTGAGTTGAAGGGTTAAAATAACATAAGATTGGCACAATTCTTCAACAGAGAGGAACTTCAATCAATTTAAAGAAATTGGATAACTTTCTCATTCAAGAAAAAAATCAGTCCTAACAACCAAAAAATTAAATGAGAAAGAGTGGATAGATATCCAAAATCCAACATAGTTATTTAAATCAGAATCAAAACATTGATTGATATTATCTATATTAACCATGAGGCAAAGATTTCTGTAGGTCTGTGAATATAAATATAGGTCTCAATGTTCCTCTTAAAAACTGTTATCAAATCGCTGCTAAGAAAACTTGCTGCCAGATTTATGTTTTACCAGAATATAAATTATTTAAAAATAAAAATGACTAAAGAATGTACATTTTTCCACTATCGAACTGCACAGGCGGAGGCAAGCCCCGCCAAATCCCCCAACTAGACCACTAACCTAACCTTAGGTAAAATGATGAATAGTGTATTTGTTAATACATAAAATTAATTAATTGTATAATGGAAAAAACATTTGTATTTATTTTACTAACATTTTTAAGTTAAGAAGCCTTGATATTAATTATCAGTGACAATTTTAAATCATTTATATTTTTATGATGTATATGCTGGTAAAACATTAACCAAGATGCAAGTTGTTTCACCCTCATAAACATACAGCTAGGGTAAGTTCGAAATTATTTTATTCTTATTATGTCCGAAAATAGGGAGGTGTCCGATAACTGTGAACTACCCCTATTTATTTGAAATTAAGCCAATTGATTTGTCATAAAAAGCGACCACCAATGTTGACCTACCCTCTTAATAACTAGTAGCTACCTATATTATTTTAGAATTTAGGTACAAATTTTTTATTTAAATTACAACAATTATTGTCCGTTATTCCTCATTAGAAATTTCAAAATAGATTTCAATGTATTAAAACTTCAGTTTAGTAAATTAACAAATGAATTTTTTACTATAACTAGGTTCATTTTTTACCCACAAATAAAACATGTAAAGCCATATCTTCTATATATAAATAAAATCAGTGAATACATATAAATCATTTTACATTTATTTTGTGAACTGTTAAAATGATAATGAAGGAGATGAATGATTTGGGTAAGTATTGGTTATTGAACAGCTCTACATTTTCGACCACATGAGAAATACAATAGGGTAAGTTCTTGATTATCGGTCAGTTCCCCATTTTCGGACACGTAAGAAAAACGATATAATAATAATTATTTAACTTTTATTTTAATTGGTATCCATGATACCTGCAGGATACCAATTAAAATAAAAGTTAAATAATTATTTTACATCGTTTTTTCTTACGTGGCCGAAAATGGGGAACTGACCGATAATCAAGAACTCATCCTACCTTATCTTTTCTTACATTGTATCTAAATTATGGAACTGTTTGATGGCTCAGAACTTACCCTAATGAGTAACTTACTCATGAGAGATGATCATTAACTAGTTATCAAACTGTTAGCTTCTCAAGTCAAAGTCACATCAATCTTCATTATTTTGATTCCGATAGTTTACTCAAAAGATAGAAAAGTAATTGAGGAATACTCACAGTCTCGGCATTATTTTCTCTGGATGTCTCCTCGTTACAAATGGTATCCTCCGAAACCTCAGACGTGGACCGACTGCTCCTCTCTGCGTCTACAAGGAGGCTGATAGGAAGAGACAGACACTGACTGCGAGAAGAAGTGACAGTCGGCACAGAAACATCATCGTCACTACTCTCAGTGACGCAAAGGACGGTGTCAGTCGGTGACTTGCGGAAAGTTCTGTTATAAACCTCTTCAAAATTTAAAGGACTTCTCTGCCTATTAAATTCTTGCATCACGAGTGAAGGACTGATAGATTTCCTCCTGCCTAGAATAAATACACCATTGAATGTTAAAAACAGAATCTACAGCAACAGTTTGAATTGTATCTTCAATATAACAATATTTTCATTTCTCACCTTTCAATATCAAAATTAATTGACAAGTATGACACAAGCGTGCAATTAAATAAGTTGTGAACTGCAATGCGCAATAAACATGGAGTGAATTTATGCATGAAGCAATCAAATTAGACGAAAATCATGCACTCAAGAGACAATTAAATCTCAATCAAAATTATTTGAAAATGATCACAATACAAAAATTAAAACATAAACAAAAATAGGAGGTTATGATAAGAAAATACAAAATAACATAATACACATTTAATATAATCTTTGTAGTAAATAAATACTTCAACACATAATGTACAGAAAAACTGTCAATTTAAATTTAAACAAGCTACATTATAATTCTATAACATTTGTCAGATTATTATATTTATATTAGATTATACAGCTAGCTTTGAAAACACTTAAATAAAGCTACATAAGTGTTAGGTAGCTACCTATCGGGAGGTCAGTTTTAAATAATATTAAGATGCAATAATATATACGAATAAAAAGCACCGATGCCTACCATATAAATAAACAGTTTGAGGAGTTGGCAATTACAAATAGGAGTGTAGAAAGAACATTTTAATTGCTAGCATTTTAATTTATTTGGTTACTCTTTAGTGACAAATATGACTAACTTTTCTTAGATTTTAAAGCTTTGGTCACTAGTTAAGAACTTATGGAAGATAAAAGCTTAAGCATAAGGAAGAGTGACTGGAAATATTGGAATGACTTCTTAAAGTACAGAGAGAACCATTCAGAGATCAGTAGGTAATCTAATAACCTAATTTAAAGAATTAGGGTAAGTTACGAATTATCGATCAGTTTCACATCTTCGGTCATATAAAAAAAACGATATTATAATTGTTATTTGATTTTTTTGGTATCCATGATACCTGCAGGTATCATGGATACCAAGTAAAATTAAAATAAAATAACAATTATACTATCGTTTTTTCTCATATGACCGAGGATGTGGAACTGACCGATAATTCGTAATTTACCCTACCCTGCGAAATTACCCAAGGAATAAAAGAAATTTCAATTCAATAATGAAAAGGTCTATAACTCCTATCAATAATTATATTTATTAGAACAGTTAGCTACACAACTTTCATTTCACTGAAAGTAATCAGAACATTAAAATCAGAGGAAATAACAACAAAAAATGGGTAGATAACATTGAGCAAAACTGTGCAACATTCAAAGCATGGTAAGGTTAGAGCAATGAAAATAACATAGAATGCAGACTCGTGAATTTATTTACCAACAGACACGATACATTCGATGAAAAAGCAACAAACTAAAACAACAGAGCTTCAGAGAGATCAAACAGACGGGGCAACAAAGAAAAAGAAACTTTCTGGCTCCCATTTCAAACTCTCTGAACGTTAACAAATTAATAAAAACATATTGGGATTCACGCAAGAGACTCTTATTGGTGATAGGATTCACATGACAAACTCAAAGTAAAATCTCACCAATCTCTTCATCAGTTCTGAGTCCTTGACTAGCATGTGGCAGTTGCGATGTCAAAGACCTAATTCAAAATGAGAATACTAAATTAGAAGCTATAGCTATAGTGAATTAACACATAAAGAGATAGACAGAATTGTCTTTGCTTAAATTAGAAGGAGTTTATAGTTTTTGTTGCAAGATGCTCACCGACTATTCTCCCTTGCAGTCTGAGGTGCCCTGTGAAAACTCCTCTGTCTCTCCAGCTTCATTACCTCCATTTCAATGGCGTCAGTAGGGGCATTACTCACATCAACATTACCAACCAACTGAGAAGTATCAATGATTGGTCTTAGAAGACATATTTAATAGGAATTTATTAGGTTCGAAAATTGTCGCTTTTGAATAGTTTCATTTTAACCCTTTAAAGTCCAAGACATATTGTAAATCTAAATTAATTTTGTTGATAAATCAATAATAGAGAGACAACCTCTTTAAGAAAGAATATGTTAAAAAGAAATAACTTCAAAATCTAAAATCACTATGTGGCATAGCCTACATTTTTTGTAGTTCTTATTACCAGAATATAATTATATTGAATAAATTTAGACATTATTTGATGTTTTTCTAATGTCCACCCCAGTTACCTAGGATATTATCGCAGTATAACCATTTCTTACCTGTTTATATCGCAGTATAAGCATTTCTCTATGCATTTTTCTCTGAGCGTCTAATTGATCAGCTTGCTGAAGCCTCTGCTGAAAGTCGTTCGAAGCAGTTTGTTGCTTTAGGTGCTGTAGAAATATAACACAATTAAATATAATACTTGTAAGATAAGAGAATGTGGTAATTTAATGTGCAGATATAATAATTAAAAGCTAGGAAAGAGTACTCACCTCATCTGTGCTGTTCTGAGCAGCAGTCAGTGCATTATTCAGTAGATCTATGTGCTTCCTTTGGCCTGAGATAGTTTGCTTTTGTGTCACAACCTCCATGTCTAGTTTTTCCTTACTAGCTATCAACTCTCGATTTTGAAGCACTAACTGTGTTATTATTGCATCTCTTTTCGAGACTTCAATTCGAATTCGTTCATCTGCACCTAGCCTACTAGAGATGTTTGATGGATCCATGTTTTTCAGCAGACTAACTTCTTGCTTCAATTCTTGGTTTGATTTGGTAACAATTTGTAATTGATTTTGCAGCTTTGTACGGGCTAATTTCTCCAGATGTTCCCGCCTTGCATAACTTTGTAACAGATTGTCATTATCAGTTGTTATTTTCTGAATTTCAGCCTCTAGTTTTTGGAGTTTAGAAATTTTACTAGTATAATTATTTACTTTCTGTTTGAGTGCTATGTTCTCATTATAAAGTAAATCTAAAAACTTAGGCATCTCTTCAATGGAAAGTCTTTGGCTTAGAGTTAGATTTTTGAGATTGGAGTTTTGGTTCCCTTGAAGGTTTGAGCTGAATTTAGATAAATCAGGTTGAGATTGAGAGAGAGGACTTTTATCCAAAGAGGACTGTTGAGATTTATTCTGATGACAGGCATTGGAATTAGTATCAATGATCTTTTCTCTGCTAAACTCAGGGCCCAGAGACAGATCTCTCCTAGTGTCTTTGTTAGCTCTATTTCTGCCCCTGTCTTCATTGTCACTAGTTATGGGTACATTATCTTTATCTATCAGCCATTGTGGATAAGCAGGGGGTGGTCGTGAGTCCTCACTCAACTGATTGTTATTGTTATAATTTGAAGTGCTTGCATTATTGAATGTTGCAGATCTTCTGGTGTATGGAGTAGAGGCCTGACTGCTTGAGTAACCACTGGTTGATGTTAGGTTATCCAAAGGATTACTATAAACACTTCCTGAGCTTGATGACTTGGAAGTGAGTTTAGCAGATGCTCCATGGAGAATACTTTGGCTATACGAAACTGATGTTATAGAGTTGTCTTCAATGCTTGAGCAAACATTCGTCACATTATTTTTATTGAAAGATAAAGTTGAATTACTGTTAGGCACTGATAAATTAGTGTTATTCATCAATAGATGTTTGAGCACTTCAGATTGTTCAATGATGGAAGACGGAACATCACTCAAATCACTGCAGTTACCAGAAATATAATTGAGGACTTTTTCAGCTGGAGATAAGGCAGAATTAGGAACAGCTGGGTAGGATTTCATTTGACTGGAATTGTAGCTGGGAGGAGGTTGTTTGACAATTAAAGGAGCTGGAGTGTTTTCTGGAGATAATCTCTCTGGATTTGATAGATTAGCATATCTGGAAAAATGAAAAATAAATTGAAATGAATAGTTAAACAAAAGTATAAATAAAAAGCTACAATTTAGCTGACACATGTCACACATTCAATGTTACCTATTGTGATATTGTGTTTGATTGCTAGAGTTGTATTTGAATGGAGAGTCTGGACTGGATCCATGTATTACCAGAGTGTTATTGCTGCTACACATGGAGGCATTACAACTGAAAAAAAAAGTTAAATGAAGCTGAATATATAATAGCCAAATTTATACATTAACAAATTGGTTAGGTTAGGAAGTTTCGCTTACTCATTTTTACTAGATGCCGTTTGAGAAGAAGATTCGGGTAGGTTGAGGGAAGAGCTGTGGTTAGGTAAGGACACTACATTACTAATAGAAGTAGCCACAGCCCCAACTCCAGCCCCTCTCTCACCTATGCTGTATGGAGTGGTGAGAAAGTCACAAATACCACTATCCTGACTGTGCTCTGTCGTTAGAAAACTTCTGCTGTTATGAACATTACTCTGCATCAGTGGGTGAGAAGCAAGTATTCTTTGCAACAAAGCTTGCTGTGAAGCAGAAGATAAATCGGAAAAATTATCCGGCAGAGCAGAGGTCAAATTCGGAACATCTGATGATCCACTATTCAATTCAGAATGAGGAACTTGAGATGATATATTTTGAGAGTTGTTGTCAGACATGTTTGTCATGTGTGTTAGAGTGCTCTGATAGTTTGATTTGGTGATAGGCTTATGTGTTTGGTGAGAGGAAAGGGGAGTTCCAGTGGAACTGTAGGAGAAGTGCTTAGAGCTGGATGGAGTGACTGGAAGATCAAATTTTTCTTCACCTTGAGGATCTTGTCTCTTTGAAACTGAATGGTTATTGGAAGACTCTTTTTGAGTTACAGTACCTGTTAAAAAATGAAATGTTAGCTTTTGGTCAACAAAAATATCTAAATATATTCTTTAGGAATAAGTAATGAACAATGATAAAGTGAAAATTGTGCACAGTAAACATAAATATAACTCAATTCAGCAATTTATAGATTCATCAATTAATTTATGGAAATAATTAATCGAAAGAGAAAAGACATCTGTCCTACAAAACCTGACTATCAACACAATTTTAATATTTAAGTAAAGCTAACATGAAAAATTGAGCTCATTTTTCACTACTAGAGATACTTAAGAATTAGATGTAATAGAGCACTGTCAACAAATTTACTACAAAAATTCAGTTAGAAATAAGTTTGGTAGATATAAGTTAACTTCCAATCTCTCAGTTTTGCCATGGTCAATCATATGATATTTTAGTTTCTACAATACAGACCTTTTTAAGACATTCAAAATTTCAAATATTTGAGTGCAAAGTAAATTACCTGTACTTTTTCCAAAATCTCTTGCTTGATATTGATCCATGACAGTGTTCAATTGAGTGCCATGAAGATAAATTGAAGGAAAGAGAGGATTGGATTGTGAAATTTCTAGCAGCTATTGGTTTGAAAGTGGATAGAAAAAAAATAAATTAAATAAAACCTGAAAAGGAAACACTTCAATTACATAAGGAATATGAAGGAGTTGCATATAGTTTCTTATTTTAAATAGCATCCACAATTGTGGTTAGAACTTAGAAGCTGAAGATACCAGATTATCTGATAACTAAATTCCCATTTCACTATCAATTTATTAATTAACAGAAATTTCATAGCAGAAGATCCTCAAAAGTCTGTGGAAAAAACAAAAAAGTTGAGAGAATTTTCTTCCCATGTTGAATTATTTAGAAAGAGCCAAAAAGGAGGAGTAAATAATAATTTGGTAATTGAGAGAGTAGTTTCCACATGTCAATTGTCATGGCCAATATTCAGATTGTTTACATGTACCGAAGTCCCTAAAAGTCTTCTAATATTGAAAGAACATTTATTTTAGTTATACTTAAGAAGAAAAGTCAGTCAAACTGCCAAATTTATTATCAAATTCAATCTTGCACAGATGATATAAGTTAGCTTTTAGCCACAGTTACCCACAGACTTTTTCAAAAAACTGCGAACCAGCCAGGCAATTATATGTTTGAGGCAATTTCTCTCATAAGGGTTTCAAAATTCTCTGAGAGTCACCCAGTCTGCAGAATATGGGAGATAGCTGGGATATTCTCTCCGAACAATTTTGATTCAATTCCTATATTTACATTAATTTTGCTACAAACACTTCTGAATTAATCCCAACTTTTACATTAATTTTGCTACAAAGTACAAACAGAATAAGAGATCTCTACGAACAATTTACCAGTTTCTGCAGAGTCGCAGACTGGCGAGTCACCAGGTAATAAAGCATGTCCAAACTCACCATTTTAATTGCTGGAAAATTGTAAGCCAATAATTGTGCCAAAATTTCACTAAAATTTTCAGACAAGCCAATTTTGCTGAGTTTTGACCTTTTGAAATCTAAGCCAAATTAGCCAATTAATTGGCTTTAACTGACATACTCAGATTATCAGATAATTACTCTGTAGACTGTAACATGGGCTTCGTAGAGATCTCTTATTCTGTTCCGACTGTTTGTAGCTAAATTAATGTAAGTAGAGTCACGCAGATAAATTGTGACCCTTTCATTTTTAATTGCGGCCCTCTCAAGAGAGTCTCTAAAATACCAGTCTGCAGAATCTGGTCAAGTGTTCGTAGAGATCTCTTAATCTGTTCGTAGCAAAATTAATGTAAATATAGGAATTAATTCAGAAATGTTCGTAGCAAAATTAATGTAAATATAGGAATTAATTCAAAATTGTTCGGAGAGAATATCCCAAATATCTCACATATTCTGCAGACTGGCTAAAATAATCTGAATCGAAATTACATTGAAATGTTCCATAGCTATCAAAAGAAGCACAGTGCATGCTATAACTTATTAATTTAAGTTTTGATGTGTGTTTTGAATCTAATTTCTATGATGTTTCAGTTGTTAGAGGCCACAGTTAGTGAGACTGTGAGTGGGCCGCAATTTACCTGCATGACCGGTGACCCTATGGGAATTAATTCAAAATTGTAATTTGTTCCCAAATATCTCCAATATTCTGCAGGCTGGATTAATTTCAGTGTAAACAATCCTTAATTTCCTCCAATATTTACATGTCTTTTACCAAGAACAGAAGTTAAAATACTCAGAAATAGAGGATTTACTCTGCAGAATGTGTCTCTTCTCCCGCAGAGATTTTAATTTGAGAGACAGTTACTCTCTGACTCACAGTAGCAGATTCAGACCAGTCTGTATTTCGTGGTAAATTCCACCGACATGTCGGTGGAATTTTTTCACCTTTCAATATAATATTCTGGCAAAGTCGGTGTATTTTTAGCTATTTATTCCTATGTTACCATTATTTTTCGGTGGATAAATTGGGAAAATGTTGGTGGATCAGCCAAAATACTGGTAATTTATGGTGGATTTTTTCAGCTTTTTGAGAAAGTCAGTGGGATTTTGTGCACCAAATACAGACTGGGATTCAGAATCTCCCGCAGCTAAATTAATGGTAACATAGGAATTAATTCAAAATCTCCCGCAGCTAAATTAATGGTAACATAGGAATTAATTCAAGATCTCCCGCAGAGATCTCAAATTTCTAAAGATTCAATCAAAAACTCCCGCAGAGACTAGTCTGACTAGAGAGTCTTGGAAAAATGTTCCATATTCTGCAGACTGGGGATTTAGCCTAGGTATTATAAGGTTATTAAGGTATAGAAGAACACTTTACCAGTTCCTGAAGTCTGGTGCCTACCTAAGGCTAACTCAGTAACTTAACTCCTCCTAACTGAGTCCTAAGTAAATAAGTTAATAACAAACATTCACAAATCACAATAATATGTAAATAATGGCATAATGCCTTACCTAACTTATAAATTACTATGTTTATGTACCTAAACTTTACAAAGTAAGGTTATAATAATAATGATTTATAATTACATAGCTAACATAACATTTCAATAGATATATAGGGTAAATTATCATATCCTAGTTAGTTAAATCCAAATTATCCAATTACCACCTAGGCTAATAAGGCTATTAACTCTAATTTGTGTAAGCTTGAAACCAAATTAGGTATTTTAATTCCATAATATTGTAGTAATGGAACTACCACATCAGAAATCAAATCCAGATACTGATTGGCGATTTCAAAATAAAGAGTTAATAATATACTTTATATCCAAAATCACTTCATCAGCGGATATACCATAATACCTTCACTGTTTGTTATTCTGAGTAGACTGATTCTTCTCGTCTCGTATGAAGGATTCACTTCTCTCATAAAGGATCCAACTCTTTCTACTAATTAAAACTTAGAATATATGCACTTTGCTATACAATTTTTCAGTAGTTATTTTATTAAAATGATACCTAGTCATAGATAAAATGATATGCATTTTAAATTAACCATCAATAAGGTCATTTTCTAACCTACTATTCCCCAATTGTTTACTGTGCTATAGACGCCACAACTTCGAAGACTGACTCAGTGCGTGTTATCAAAACGTGCCGTTGAGCTCAAGAATTTGAGGAATGTGAAAAACGCACCACACATCGTGTTTCGATGCCTGTTTTCACCAATGACCATATCCTAAATGAAAAACCAACATGAGCCAAATTTTAAATGTAATTGGAAAAAAATTAATTATAATGATATTTATTTTTGGTTTCACACACAAATTATACGTAAAATACAGTAAACATAAATTCAATTTACAATTTAAATTTAAATACAATTAATAAATTATCATACTCTTAATCTACCTACATTCATAGTACCTCTCTATTCTTTTAATTTGATAGTAGGTATTTATGTATTTTTTGCCTGTAGCAGGCCTTTCAATGATTACTTTCCAGGAGGCATTACGTTACTGTGGTCTAACAGATATTTTTTCTTTTGTCCGTTTAAAGCTCTCCTTGAGATTTAAAGGGACATAATGACCATAAGCGCGTGAACTATTTACGAATGCTCGGTAGGTAATAATTAATGAAGGAAACAAGTTACCAAGGGAAATATCCGGTAAATTAAATGAATGATTAATACAATATTAATATCATCGACCAATTTACAATACGATCTTTACAAATAAAACAATTTAGGAATATTTTAGTACATTAACATTATTAATAATTTATATTGGTGTAATAAAAAAGTTGATATCAGAAATATTATGTTTAATTGAATTGATGAAACATATTCCAATGGTATATTAACGGTTTATTTAAGTGATTTTTAAGTATAATCTCAATTGATTTCTGCTATGCCGATGTGATGTTTTGTGGGAAAATATTTGAGGAATTCAGTCAGAGAGAATTAATTACATGATCATATTAGAGTCATTAATTGGTAACTTTGGCTAAAATATTCCTCTTACATATCAAATCATTTATTCAAAGTGTATTAGCTATTATTTTGGGTTTAAATAAAAAGAAAATAGATTTATAAAATAATCGTCCATTTCAAAATTATTTTCAATAATTTCTCTCCCATAGATCTGTATATTCTCTATATGTTTACATCATCTTTAATTAAGATATATACATTAATTTTAGAGATAATAATTGTAATGTATATATAATATGTTAATAATTCAATAAAAGCAAACATATCTTATATTAACAATATATATTGCTAACATTAATTCATATCTGATAGGTCATCGTATGACATTAAACCAACTGTTTGTGCAATAATGAACCATGATATGAAATAATTAGCCATATTATATTCACTCTTACTAATTTTTACCGTACTATACCTCAATCAAGATTTACTCAAAGTACTGAAAAATAAAGGTATTTGCCATTACATTTGACGTCAATATACATTTCATTTTCTGTGTGGTTATAATTATACTTCATTATTATTTGAGCCAGAAGCAAATTGTGTACAAACAAAGAACAATAATAACAATCTTATTTTATGATAAATCTCTAATTCGAATATTTTCTGACGATGTCCTGTATGGCTATATGTATAATGTCTATACGTATAACAATAATTGTTTCCTTTATTCATAATTATAGGATTCCTCCAATGAGTTGAACTATATTCAACTACAAGTAAAGCTGTCACAACGGCCAGCCTATGTACAAGTAAAGTTTTTACAATGGCCAACCTAGGTACAAGAAAAAATGTTACAATGGCCAGCCTATGTACAAGTAACTGTCACAACGACCAGCCCATGTACAAGTAAAGTCGTTACAATGGCCAGCCTATGTACAAGTAAAGTTGTTACAATGGCTAGCCTATGTACAAGTTAAGCTGTCTCAACGGCCAGCCTATGTACAGGTAAGGTTGTGACAATGGCAAGCCTATGTACCAGTACAATTGTTACAATGGCCAGCCTATAAACAAGTAAAGCTGTCTCAACGGCCAGCCTATGTACAAGTAAATTTGTTACAATGGCCAGCCTATGTACAAGTAAAAGTGTCCCAACGGTCAGTCTATGTACAAGTAAAGTTGTTACAATGGCCAGCCTATGTACAAGTAAAGCTGTCACAACAGCCAGCCTATGTACAAGTAAAGTTGTTACAATGGCCAGCCTATGTACAAGTAAAGCTGTCACAACGGCCAGCCTATGTACAAGTAAAGTTGTTACAATGGCCAGCCTTTATACAAGTAAAGTTTTTACAATGGCCAGCCTATGTATAAGTAAAGCTGTTACAACGGCCAGCCTATATACAAGTAAAGTTGTTACTACGGCCAGCCAATGTATAAGTAAAGCTGTCACAACGGCCAGCCTATGTACAAGTAAAGCTGTCACTACGGCCAGCCTTTATACAAGTAAAGTTTCTACAATGGCCAGCCTATGTATAAGTAAAGCTGTTACAACGGCCAGCCTATGTACAAGTAAAGTTGTTATAATGGCCAGCCTTTATACAAGTAAAGTTTCTACAATGGCCAGCCTATGTATAAGTAAAGCTATCACAACGGCCAGCCTAGGTAAAACAGTATAAATATAACAATATAAGTAAAGCTATTACAATGGCCAGCCTATGTACAAGTAAAGCTGTCACAACGGCCAGCCTATGTACAGGTAAAGTTGTTACAACGACCAACTTATGTGCAGGTAAATCTGATACAAAGGCCATCCTATGTACAGGTAAGACTGTTACAACGACCAGCCATTGTACAGGTAAAGCTGTTACACCGGCCTGCCTCTGTACGGGTCAGCATATATACAGGTAAAGCTGTTACAACGGCCAGTCTTTGTACAGCTAAAGCTGTTACAATTAATGGTCAGCCTATGTACAAATTCAACTGTTTACTATAGTTTATGATTTTTATCTATAAAATAAATTAGACTATGTAGAAAATTTTACCTTATTTGAATTCATTAAAAGTTACATAATAATGGGTTATAAATCGGTATTGATGACGACCCGTTATTTTTAACGGGATAGTTAAAATAGGGAGAGGAAGTTGAAGCTGGCGGAGAAAATGAGTAACCTTACTTTTTCGGTGGTGTCCAGGGCATACGGGAGGATGACAATAGGGAAGGTGTTTTGGAAGAGAGTGGTTTTGCCGGTTGTATTGAGTGGAGGAGATGTGATGGTGTGGAGGAACAGAGAGAGAGAGAGAGAGATTGCAGCGGGTGGAAAATGGAGTCTGGAGAAAAATTCTGGGAGCACCTGGATATACTGCTTCAGCGGCTCTGCAGGGAGAGGTAGGGTGCTCTGGAGTGACTCCTTGAGACATGAAGGAGAAGATTTTGTTTGTGAAGCATATGATGGAGAGTGAGAATGTGTGGCTGAGGAGGATAGTTGATGCTGGTGATGTGAGAGGGGAAAGTAGTGGTTGGTTTGGGGTGGTTGGTGGGTACATGGATGAGGTTGGACTTGATAGGCAGCAGGTGAGAGACCTGTCCAAGGAGCAGATTGTGGAGAAGATAAATGAATGGGAACATGGAAGATGGCGAGAGGAGGTGAGAGGGAAGCGTACTTTGAGACATTACTATGAGATGAAGGAGAGGATAGGAGGGGAAAGCTGCTATGACAGTGGGTGGGGATCGGTGTTGCTGTTCAGAGCAAGGGGGACTGTCTCGGGTTGAATTGGAGGAGGAGGAGGTTTGTTGGGGGTGAGACAGCTTGTGGTGTGTTTGGGTTGGGGGAGGAGAGGTTGGAGCATTTTTTAATTGAATGTGAGGGTCTGAGGAACTTGAGAGTGAGATATGGGGTGGAGAGTGTGGAGCTGGTTTTGTGTTTTGGGGAGAGGGGAGATGGGATGAAGGCCTACTTGGAGGAGGCCTGGGCGGTGAGAGTAAAGTCACAGGGTGGTGGAATATAGGTGTGGGGCTGATAGTGGGGGTGAAGCCTCTATGTCGTTAGTCCTGGGTGGCGTTGAGAAGCCTATGCCCAACTACTTAACAAGATATTAAAACAATTCAAGTTTAATTTATAATAAGTCAAGTCATATTTAAAATAAATCAAGTTATATTTAAAATAAATCAAGTTATATTTATAATAAGTCAAGTTATATTTAAAATAAATCAAGTTATATTTAAAATAAATCAAGTTATATTTAAAATAGTTCAACTTTAATTTAAAATAGTTCAACTTTAATTTAAAAAAGATCAAATTTAATGTTAAAAAAAGAAGTTTAATTATAAAAATAAAATTCTATGGGCCCTCGATTTCACACATAGGAAGCTTTGCACTTAAATCATTATATTAGTAATGGGAGGGAATGAGATCATGAGAGTAGTGAAATGAGAGTAGTGAAATGAGAGTAGTGAAATGAGAGTAGTGAAATGAGAGTAGTGAAATGAGAGTAGTGAAATGAGAGTAGTGAAATGAGAGTAGTGAAATGAGAGTAGTGAAATGAGAGTAGTGAAATGAGAGTAGTGAAATGAGAGTAGTGAAATGAGAGAAGTGAGAATTTAGTGAGAGGAGAGAGTTAAGAACTGAGATTGGTGGGCAATGAAAGATTATGGTGGGCAATGAAAGATTATGGTGGGCAATGAAAGATTATGGTGGGCAATGAAAGATTATGGTGGGCAATGAAAGATTATGGTGGGCAATGAAAGATTATGGTGGGCAATGAAAGATTATGGTGGGCAATGAAAGATTATGGTGGGCAATGAAAGATTATGGTGGGCAATGAAAGATTATGGTGGGCAATGAAAGATTATGGTGGGCAATGAAAGATTATGGTGGGCAATGAAAGATTATGGTGGGCAATGAAAGATTATGGTGGGCAATGAAAGAATTGTAAAAGGTATACTCTCATGATCTCATTCCCTCCCATTACTAATATAATGATATTAGTGCAGAGCTTCCTAGGTGTGATATCGAGGGCCCATATATATTTTATTTTAAATTAAACTTCATATTTTTTTCAATTAAACTTGAACTTTTTTAAATTAAAGTTGAACTCTTTTAAATATAACTAAACTTATTATAAATAAAACTTGATTTATTTTATATATACTAATTTGCCTTATTTTAAATCAAACTTGACTTATATTAAATTAAACTTGAATTGTTTTAAATTAAAGTTAATAAGGTGTAGAATTATAATAAGAGCCGCGTGAGTGAGTCACTATTTTATTTAGAAACTCATTTTAAAAAGAAAAATTAATAGAATTATCAGTTTTTCTACTGTCAGTCTGTCCGTCACAAAATGGGTTAAGCAAACATAAAGTTTGTGGAAAATCAGAACAACACAAATTAAAAGGAAAAACTAATGATTTGCGGCAGTATCCTTGATACGGGTCACACAATCTTAATAATGATTTCCCTTGTGTGTTTATTTATAAATTTGATGTCCGCTTTTACGCGACGGGTATAAAACATGAAGAATGTAGCCTAACTATGATACGCACGGGAATATATTGACTTGATATTTCAATTCCCCTGTTTTTTTATTCAATTTTTATATGTATTTTATCTATAAATTAAATTAGATTAAGCAGAAAATTTAATTTTAATTGAATTCATTAAAAGTAACCTAATAACGGATAAGAAATTGGTACTGATGATGGCCCGTTATTTTTAACGGGAGAGTACACTAGTTATTGATAATTTCAAAAATAATTTTTCTCTATCTGTGTGAATATTATTAGTCTTAAATATATTAGGTACTTTAATTATCAATGAATGAGCAACAGGTAAAAAAAAAAAACTCATACCTATGTTGCATTGGAATGAAGGCTTACATATTGAAATGTATAGACCCACATAATTAATACACTAAATATTGAGGTATTTTCCAACCGTCTCTCAAGATGACCCTGACTGTCCTGTTGTTCTGTGGCCGAATTACTTACAGTCCTCCCTCTTTAAAATGGTGTCTATTTCTTAAATCAAACATTTTCTACTAACAGTTTAATGTACCAGAATCAACTAATGTAGTTACCTACAGTTCATGTTATGAGCTATGGACTTGTAATAAATATGCATGTTAATTAGTAACTAAAGTCTCACCAATAAGAATGTTTCCGAGAATTAGTTATAACGAACCACGGAACGTTAAATTGAAAATGAAGAGATTACCATGAGGATCTCTTTTTATTTTCCTTGTTGTATTGCGAGGCAAATTGATAAATTGCAAATGAAATGCAAGCGAACCAAACCATCAAAATTCTTATTTTTTATTTTCCTTATTCTTATTACTTTATCGACAACGCGGGATTATTTACTGAGTCTGGGACTAATGTGTTCTCCAGATGAAGTCAGAACGGAACTCGATACTATGGTGAGTAATTTACTTAGGACACTTATAGTTTAGGTGTATAAATACTAGTGACAACTACTCTTTAAATACTTTTTACATGTAGATTACAATATGCAAAGTATGGAATCATGGATGATGGGTATGTCACGCGCGTTCGAGTGATCTGCCATATCGACCGATTTCGCTGCGCATTCTATTGATCAATAGTTTGCGCAGCCATCGATCGATAGCGCAACCATCTATCGATGGCTGCGCGTTCGAATGATATGATTTTTTTAGTTTGTACATCAAATTGGCACATTTTATCGCGGATATCAATCGATAGCGCAACCATCGATCGATTTCGCTGTGCGTTCGAATGATTTGATTTTTTTTAGTTTGTACATCAAATTGGCACATTTTATCGCGGATATGAATCGATAGCGCAACCATCGATCGATTTCCTGGGTTCGAATGATACGGATTTTCTTAGTTTATGCATTTAATTAATTGTATGATTTTAATGGAAAAATACTTTTAAATACTTTTTTTTATTTAATAAGGCAACCATCAGTCGGTTGTTGCGCCTTTGAATGATATGGATTTTGTTAGTTTATGCATCTAATTGTAAAATTTAATAGAGAAACCATCAGTCGATTGTTGCGCGTTAAATTAAATGTAAAAATTAGATGCATAAACTAACAAAATCCATATCATTCAAACGCCGAACAATCGAGTGATCGACTGATGGTTTTTCTATTGAATGTAAAAATTAGATGCATAAACTAACGAAATCTATATCGTTCAAACGCGCAACAATCAGCTGATGGCTGCCTTATTAAAAAAAATGAAAGTATTTTTCCATTAAAAACCATACAATTAATTAAATGCATAAACTAAGCCAATCCGTATCATTCTAACGCGCAGAAATCGATCGATATCCGCGATAAAATGTGCCAATTTGATGTACAAACTAAAAAAATCATATCATTCGAACGCGCAGCCATCCCAGGTAAAATAGTATGTCTGATAAACTCTCCATTTGTCTCTCCAGCTCTCTCAAGAATTCATCAAATTTCTCTCCAAAATGATCAAAGTATCATAAATTCTCTCCAAAATAACATTGTAGCATAGGAGAAAATGAGATATTTCTCGCCATTTGCAATTGAAGGGCTCAAAATTACTGTCACAAACTCGCCATTAAAATGGCAAGTTTGGACATGCTTTAATACCTGGCAGCCATCGATAGATGGTTGTGCTATCGATCGATGGCTGCGCAAACTATTGATCAATAGATTGCGCAGCGAAATCGGTCGATATGGCAGATCACTCAAACGCGCGTCACAGGTATACACCACTACGTCCTGGGTATACATATTTCAATTTAATAATCTATATTCTTATCTATATTGTCCACTCTGTATTTGGTGCACAAAATTCCACTGACTCTTTGAAAAAGCTGAAAAAATCCATCATAAATTTGAAGTAATTTAGCTGGTCCACCAACATTTTACTCATTTTGCCACTGAAAATTAATGGTATCTAACATAGAAATATATAGTTAAAAATCCACCGACTTTGTCAGAATATTATTTTCAAGGGAGAAAAATTCCACCGACAAGTTGGTGAAATTTACCATGATTCCATGAAATTATTGAAATACAGTCTGGTAGACTGGTATACTGTGAACTTGTGAAGCCAGATTGCAGGAACTGGTAAACTGTTCTCCAATAAATCCTCTATTTTAGCTTCTGTTTTCAGTAAAATACATGTAAATATAGTCTATAGAACTTAATAATAGAAGGAAATTAAGGATTGTTCGCACAGAAAATGTCCCATATGGTATATTATGCAGACTGGCTGTGAAGTTGTGAACTGTGTTTGTCACAGTGAAATTCATAAAATGCAGAAAAAATATTCTATTCTCACTTCTCAGTAGTCAGTTTCATAATTTTTTCTCAAATTTAATTTCGATATTTCACGATGATAAAATATTTTATATTACTACGTGCTTTTGTTTTTTTTAAATTATTATGTAAATTCATAATGTTTTTATATATAATACAATATATTGTATCATTATAATTTATAACATTAATTCATTAAACATCAAACAAATTATAAAAGAAAATGGTCTGGTAAAAAAGATGATCCCTTACCAATTTACCCAGTCTGCGGAAGCAGAACCAGACTTCAGGAACTGCCGAACTGGTAAAGTGTTCTCCAAGAAATCCTCTATTTTGGCTTCTGTTCTCACTTCTCAGTAAAATACATGTAAATATAGGAGGAAATTAAGGATTGTTCGCACAGAAAATGAAGTCTCAATGTAGTTGAAATAAAATTGATTTCACTAATTTTTTAATTTTCATTATAGAAATTATGCAAAATCATAACTAGTTATTCTTTCAGTGTGTCGACATGGTCAAGATAAAAGAAGAAGAAGCATCATATATTTCAGCATCGAAGCTTTTCACAAAATACAATCTAAATCTATGTGATGAACTGTGCAGTCCTCAAAGTTCTAATACATTGAATGACAGAATATCATGTCATAATGGACACCTGTCAAAATCTTTAGTATTTACTATTGATTTAATTGATCAAAGTATTAATAATGAATTCAAAAGTATTGTTGTGAAAAGTTTGAGTAAATCTTATGAAGAGAACATTACTGGAGAAGATACTGATGAGGTAGCTATGTAATGATTTATGAAATCTAGAATTTGTTGAATTATTACCTCAACAATTTGTTAAATTATTACCTTCCAATTTTATTTTTTATCTCATATTTTCAGAGCTATTGGAAAGATTCAATAAGAAATCCAATTATACCTAATAAAGTGGAATTTATTGGAATGCTGACATATTATGCTACACTAGTGATGGGTGACTCAAATATAGAAAATCTGGGTTTTGACACTTTATTGGAAAGTGCTAATATGATTTATGATAGCAATAATAACATCATGCCAGTCCACAAAATGTTTTGGAAATTTATTCTGGATCAAGAAATTTTTATGATGATTTTCTTTGCCAATACTCACATGTTCCCTAGATTAATTGGTGTTTGCAACAATTTATATGCAGTTGAAGAGGTTACAACACTACCTGAAACAATCTTGGTTTCATCTAGTCTTAAAAGAGATGAGAAATTGCTGAAAGCAATAAGTATTGTGAAATATGTTGAAAAGCTCAATACTATTTGGCATGAACCCTTACATCTATGTGATGTCAAAATATCACATTTTGGTTTCACCAGAAAAGGCACTGTAAAATTTGTAGATATGGATGCTGTAATGACTGATCATCAACTAAAAGATTCAATGAAGAATACTCCAACCTGCGAGTCTGATGAAGACTGCAGCTTCTTTGATTGCCACGCAAAGTGTGATAGAACATCTTCAAAATGTATTCCACTCAGAGTCAACACTAATTTACAAGTAAGAATTTTATTAATTTTTCAAATATATCTTCTATATTTTGATCATCTTTGAATAAGCTATTCTTCTAAATGAATTATTTATTTCATCAATAATCATTCACTACACTTTTTAGGTTGTTTGCAGCAGAGTGTTTCTAGGAGAAGGCAGTTCACCAATTGTATCAGTGATTGGTCTACTGAATGAAGAGAAGGAACATGTTTCAGATGCTCTTCTGCTTTGTAAAACAAATCCAGGAATGACTGCAGAGACTCTTCTTCAGGTATTGTATCAAGCTTACAACACACAAAATGCTTAGCTAGGACTCCTATACTTGCATTGTGACTTGTCTCTCCGGGTTGTAGTAGTTGAAGCACAGGGCTACCTCTTATAGTGGCTCAAATTAATTTGTTAATGAATGATATGAAGAGGTGGCAACGAGATTATTGCATCGTTAATTACTCTATTGCACTCCATAGCAACATATGAGAATTCTTCTTGTTAGTAGGCTGATAATTTTAACATTTAAGATACTATTTAACCATGTTTTTGATCTCAATTTTATATTTTACTTCAATTTTATAAGACTATTTTGGTTGTTATAATAATATATCAAGTAGCTACACAATTTAATTTTTGCTACCGATAGTTTAATGAGCATTGTGAAAAAAAATTTAAACTGTAGACAGAATGTATAAAAGTTACAGATAATTTCATAAAAAGTTAAATTGATATTAGCTAGATACAAGTTAGTTGTGTTTTTTGTACATCTTATGTGCCAAAAGATAGTTACTATGTGTCCTAAATAGTTAGCTACCATGTGATGCCTATTGTTTTGATTTAACTTAAATCACACCACGAAGCTCATGTATTTGAATGAATTTCAGAATAGGATTTTTTTAGTTACTGAACTTCTTAACTACTTTTTATTATCACAAGAGATTATTAGCTTTCATTTTAAGTGGATTAATGTGAAATGTTTCTATTCAGATGTCTAATAATTAGAAGTATATAAATTTAATATTAGTCCTAAGCCACTCTTCAATATCTATTGTACTTGTAATTTTTTACAATTATTTGAACTTCATGAACATTTCTGCCTTTTCCCAGGGAGGAATTTTTAATTATGTGCAAATAACAGCCAACCTACCTTTCAAATCACTAAGTTTTTATATAAATTTAATATGTGAATGAACTGCAAGTCATAAATTACATGGGCTTTCTTGTTTTTATAACACATTCAATTGGCTTTTCTGTGTGTTTTTGTTAAATAACTTCATTAGTTTATAACTTTATAGTACGTTACTATTCAGATTGCAATAATCACTCCCTAACCCAGTGTGATATTATTAATAACTGTGATAAGTTTTATTTATTCATTGTTAATTTTGTATTTCCTGTACTTACTTATAATTTTATTTAATTAAAATGTATTTGATCTCTTGTAAATTCTATTTATCTTCTGTTTATTAAAGAGCTTTTGCATCACATAGTTTAATGTATATCTTAGTCTTAGGATATCAAGTTTTTAATGCCCTTATGGTATGAATCTATGTCAAATAAACTTGAGCTAAATTCATTTTTTAATTTCCCCTATATAAAAAACATTTTTCAAAATATTGAATAACACTCACAAAGCTACAGGATTTAATAAATATATAGACATTAGATTTATATACAAGAAACACAACCAATATTATGTTATTAAACAAATTTATAGTAGTCACTCATTGATTGTTTGTCATTATTTAAACTCTTAATAATATTCTCTCAATACTTTTTCTCAAATAACTTAATCATATCAATGAAACAACCAGTAAAGAAATTTCTAGAGAAAGGAACGGTGGTAAAATAACGAAAAGCTTCATAGCCCAGTGCAGCTTTATTTATTACTTCATATTTGGACAAGTTCTATAAATTATGTAGCCAAAGGGCAAATCTTGACGTCAAAAAGAAATTAAATACAAGGACTGAAAGAATATCCAGTATTCCAAATTATTTTATAATCGATATTGTGGAACAAGTTTATTCATATTTCAGTGGAAGTAAAAGGTTCCACTGGACCTTCAAGCTCCTCTAAATTTAATTAATTATCACCAAAAACTTATGACACAAACAAAGGATTGAATAAAATTAAGATATAAAATAATAGATTAGAAATTCACACCTCAGGAATAAATTAAAATAGTGTCATGATGTAGTTGTGTGAGCTGTAGAATGCTTACAATTACATACATAACCTTTATAATGCAATTAACCTGACTAGTAGTCGTCAAAATGGTAAGTCTTGTGACTCTCACACAAGTCAAAGATACAACACATCACAACTAAATAGAAATGCAATATTAAATCCCTCAGATTGAAAATCAAAGGTTAATGGATGACTAGAGAAACTACTAAGTACACAAGGTTTTTAACTATAAAATTAAAAAATCTAATAAATACAATAACAAATAAAGGCGATTGTAATTATGTACAATAAATTTCAGGTTATATATATTTTCTAATTAATCAGAGAAAAGGAAAATGGCAGATTTCTAAAATTAATTTTGTCATTCGTCACTAGAATTTATTCTCTAACTTTCACAAATTAAATTATTGTAACTGATGAAAAGTAGATAAAAATTAGTACCTTGATGTAATTAATTGATGTGATAAGATATGTTAATGAATTATTTGATTTAATCTGTAAATGAATTATTTGATGTGATCTGTAAATGAATTATTTATAAATGAAATATTTGACATAATTTGTAAATGAAATATTTGATGTAATCTGTAAATGAATTATTTAATGTAATCTGTAAATAAAATATTTGATGTAATCTGTAAATGAATTATTTAATGTAATCTGTTAATAAAATATTTGATGTAATCTGTAAATGAATTATTTAATGTAATCTGTAAATAAAATATTTGATGTAATAAGATCTGTAAATGATATATTTGATTGTGTTCAATCATGAAATTAATCTTCAGAGTAACTAGTTACAAATACTAAAAATATATTGCGTTCTATACATTTAGTAGACACAGGCATGTCAAAAATGAATGACTATATCAGTACCATTATTGTACCAACAATATGCTGGTTCTATAATACCTTAATTAGTCTATTAATGGTAAAAGAAAATTTATAATCCCTTTTAATATCCCTACAGATTTTTAATTAAAGAAGGCATCATCCTGACTCCTGAATATTGTAACTACATCTATAATAATATTTAGGATGTTTGGAAATGTTTCAGGAGAAATAGTTACACACTTATTTGTTCAAACTCTTCTTCCTGGATAAGGTGCAGAACACCTGTTAATATTTCAGAACACCTGTATAATTTCACTACAGAAACCAGATGAAAGTTTTATTGGGTAATATATGAAATAAGATAGAATGCTTCGCATATTAAAAAAACATTAAAACGAATCAACAACGCAAGTGGCACAGATCGAAGTACAATATTCAATGAAATTATTCATGAATGTAATGCCTATAAAATGATATATTCAATGATAGAGAAGCTAATTGGTGAAGTGAAATAATGCGCAAGACTGAAGTTTAAGCTACTGTGAAAAAAAGTGAAACCTAATTCAAGTTCTCATTTGAGACATTTGAAGTTTGACATGACCATTCTTGTGTTTCTCCGGCAGTAGCAACTTGTGTCTCTTGGTGAGAGAGGAACGAGAATCAAACAGAACATCCGTGTCACTTCCTGATTCAGAGGCAGATTCTAGGAGAGCATTCCGGGTACGACCTGTAATGAATATCATTCATAGCAATAAAGAAAGTATAATGAATGATTCACATACTGTGACGCACATTCTCACTAGTAAAGTGAAACTCAAGAGTACACAAGTCATTATTTAGCTCTAATTTTGTTAAATAGCTATATTAAATTCTTATTCTGCTAACTCACTTTTGATTCCATCCTCATCTAACAGTGAATATCTTCCTCGGCCAATTCTTCTTTTCCCATTCACTCTGTTCTGTTTTCCACAGCAGGTACAGCTGCCAAATATCCACCAGCTCTCTAATCCTCCGTTAGAATTCACTGACGGGGTCACTCGTTTGGGTCTCCTGTCTTTCTTTCTAGTCAATAAGGTAGCGACTCCCCAAACAGCGAGAACGAAGAAAGATGTCAGAGCAAAGCTTGACACAAACACATACACTACACTCCAATCTGTTGAGTAAAATCATTGATATACAGTAAATAATTATAATTGGGTAGGAATTTCACTGAGCATCAAAGAATGGTAGAAAATTACACTAAATGCATGAATGAGGTTTATTGGCATTTTCCAGAAAATACTAAAGTGAGCTTACCACAATTGGGTTCATAGTCCCCAAACTTTCGCCTGATGAACGACTCCATCCACCAGCTTTGACAGACGCACTCTCTTCTGAATTGATCACATTCACCATGTCCTGGATTGAAGGAAGGGTATATTAGATGAATAAATTGATCAATGAATATGTCAAGCAATTACAGTTTACCATCACTAACCTGAACATTTATTATGGCATATCACAGTGTGTATGGACACGATAGGTAGATTGAGTAAAGGAGTTGCTCCAGAAGAAGCTGTTCTTACACCAACTTTCAACATGCTGGCGAGTTCAACCCCAGGCACAATCTTGTCCTTGCTTGCCTCTACTCTACTATTACGAAGTTCATTCTTATTATCGTGCCCCAAAACAATGACATTGCTTTCTCCAGTAAAAGAAAGGCCATTGAAATCAACTACTTCTAGAGAAATGGTGGATGGTAACATGAGTTTCAGGGCTTGCACCAAGTTAGTCATTTGAGAGGAGCTTACACTCTCAATACCTGCCCCTAAAACTATCGCCACATGATCTTTCTGATGGCTGCTTGGTTTCACAAAGAAAGAAACTGTGTCTGAATTTGATAATCCTTGGTCGTCATAAACAGACAATTTCCACTTATATTGCCCAGTTACGAGACCTGTAAGTAACAGAACTGGGGAGGAATCAGATCGTCCCAAGATATGCCCTGCAGCTAAAGAATTAGGTAACCTTTCCCATACCCATTTTACAATTGCCACATCATCTGAAGAAGCTGATCCATTCACTTGAACGAGGGAAACAGGGAGGGTTACAGAAAAATCCCCTCCTCCATTAGCTTTGGGTGGTCTGTTAACCTCTTGCTTGACAGTTACAGTAACTGAATCATTAGACACCTTTTTTGCAATATCTGAAGCGAGCATAAATTGAAAAGTGTAGACTCCACGAGTCAAACCAGTGACATTCACAGTGATATTTTTGGGAGAAGGTAAAAATACTGCAGAAGTAGGTCCTGTGACTTGAGTCCACAAGCACTCTGTATCAGGAGTGTTACCAGTGGAATTTTTAGCATTTAGTATAACTGAAGATGTGGGGAGAGTTAGAGAAATATCAGGGCCAGCCACAGCTTTCAACTCTGCAGCATCAGCCCTGTGTACATAGACATTAGCAACAGACTTATCCATTTGGCCAGAGTTGTCAGCAACAGTGAGAACAAACTGATAATGGCCTTCTTCTAAACCAGAGAGTTTGAGCTTAGGCTTTCTTGTGTCCTGCATATCAACAGCTCGCCCATCGTCATCAGGACCTTTAGTCCATTCCCATTCTACTATTCCATGATCATCAGAGCTAGCACTGCCATCCATGACAGCTGTAGTTGTAGGTAGATAAACTATCTGATCACCACCAGCATTTGCAGAAGGAGGGTAATCTTTCTCCTGAACCACTTCTACTATGGCAGTTGCATTTCCTTCAAGACCACCTTCATCTTTAACTCTCAACATAATGGTGTAATTACCTGGTACAAGATTCTGTAGTTTCAATGTCTGCCCAGTTTGTTTTTCTAAGTTATATTCTAAAGGTTTCATAACAAGCTCCCATTTGTATTCTAGCTTCGAATTTTCACTGAAGTCATCTACAGATGAAGAGCCATCTAGAATGACAGCAGAGTTAGGAAGTGTGACAGTCTGTTTTGGAGGAACTATAAAGGCTTGAGGAGGTTTGTTACTCTGAGGGGGCAGTACAACAGACAAAGCAGCGACAGTAGATCCAATAGCAAGAATGGCGCCATCACTTACATTAGATGGCTTAGTGACCTGAACAGCAAATAAGTAAACCCCCGCAACAAGATTGGTTAACGTGATGGTTTGACTCTGTGAATCAGTCACAGAACCAGCTGTTTCTTCAGCATTTCTATGCGGCTGTTCCAACACCTTCCACTCATACAGACAAGTTTTACACTCTGGAAATAAAAAATAGAGATTGAAGTGTTGGAAACTCATTCAAGTTATAAAATATAACTATTGTATAAATAGATGCTTCAGAATAAATTAGAATTGAAGCTTTACCTCCAAGTACATAAGCAGACAGAGTTACTTTCTGCTCATATATTTCCTTTCCTTTTGGTAATGTAACCGTTTTATTGTTGACAGTTACGTCCAGATTTTTAGGAACAGCAACAGTTGTAGAGATTTTAATGGCAGAGACAGTACTGCTTACTGTGGTTGAGCTAGACGCTGCTAAAAAAAGGGATAAATTGCGAATGAGCAAGATAATGTTTGTCAAGTTTTCCATAATTATGCTATCAAGTGCAGCAGTTGATAGCATGATTATATATTAATAACCTATTGCCTATAAAATAAACGTATCAACTGATTTGAAAACAATTAGTTAAAAACAGTTTCTTTTAGACATCTTCAATTTGTTTTCCTTACAAATATTGTAGTTCATATATAAATAGGTTGATTGAAAACAAAATATTAACAGGCTAGTTTAATAAATAAAGAAACTTAAGAAAGACGCTGAATCAAAGGACGAAACTATTTTTTTATTTGAAGCTTATATTTAAGGTAATTTAGAAGTTTATTAAAATATTGACAATGCAGAGTTTTTTTGGCACTAGTGCATAACTTACAATGATCTGGTGAAGGAAAGTTGCCATTTGAAATAACTGAAGGTTCTTCTGATGACAATTGGTCAATGGACTGTTCATCACAGTATCCTGAGACATTATTCCTTGTGTAACCCTCCCTACAAACACACACACCATCTCGTCTCTTATCTCCAAAAGGTTGGCAGATTTCCCTCTCATCACATTGATTCAGATTCACTTCACAGGTTTTATCAACGTTGAGTAAGGAAACATTTGAATTTCCACCAACAGATGGATCTCCTCCATCTTTCTTCTTGGATAACGGCACCGTATTTGACAAGTTACTGTCCGAGAATTCACTGAAAAGAATATTCATTATAAAATACTGTTGATCCTACAAATAATCTTCCACACTTAATAAAGAAGAATGTACATTACATTTCAATAAATAATTTAAGTAGTTTAAAATAAATGTAGCATTGGATACTATTGGTATTATAAAAGGGTATTAGCTAGCTTTTTCACAAATTGTAACTTTTTAATTTAACAGAGATACAACTGAGGTCAAATCAAAATTAAATATACAGTAGCTACAAGAGATTACAGAAAAGTGAATAAAGTGGTTCAATGAACTGAAAATGCCCCTTTAGCTACCCAACAAGATAAAGAGTTAATGAATGTAAAAAGTTACTCTGTTTTTATTACTTCTAGCAAGCAACAAATAAGATGAATTCATCAGTTCATCCTACAACAGCTAAATAGTATATTAGTGTCATCTAGATGCAATGATGGAAAATGAAGACAATGTAGATAAAATAACAAGATACTAGGTGAATTAGTAGCTAAGAGACAATTTACCTATTTACATACAATGGCTGAGGTAAATTTCTAAGCAAAATAAGAGCTTTATTCTCAGTATCGGACAGAGGCATACAGCTACTAGGGGAATCACACTTCACTCCAGTGCAGTTATTGGTGGTGAATAGGGCTAAGTCACATGAAATATCTTTGCAGCACAAACTGGCACATTCAGGGATGCCACCAACTGATCCCAAAAATTTTGAGGTACCTAAAAAGTAATAACACATTAGCAAGTCAGCAGCATCTTCTATATTATTCTTTTTTTCTTAATTTCAAAGCTTGTTCAAAATAGAGTAGATATATTGAATACTAACCATAATTCTTATCTTCATTCAGACGATAACCTTCAACAACGACAGCAGAACTACTAAGAGAAGGACATAAATCAATTGGAAGTTTATAAGGAGAAATGGAGTTATTTGAGCTCTCATTCAATGAAGAGACCTCACTCTCAACACTTGAGCTTGCTGTGTTATTATTTGAGAGATGTGGTAGAGATACAGATGTAGTTTGTCCATCACAAAAATGTTTGTGAGAAGTTTGTATCAATGCCAATATGCTAATAACTGTCAAATATTCAGTTATTGGAATCATATCTGATAACTTCATCTATACTTTTGAATATTATTAAAAACTATAATCTAATATGTCACTTTTAGTCACTATCTACATTTTAAAAATGACTCAAAATCTAAAGGAATATCAATTAGCTAGCAAGCTGTTGTTTCTGGTTAACCTGAAATATTAAGTGGAATAACTGTTATCTTAATATGTAAAATAGTTAGGACATTTTATTTATATGAAAAAGATTGTTATTGGTAATTTATGATTTTAATGCTTTATTGTCTAATGTCTAGCTATTACATAACATTCTATTTGTTAATTTATATTTTCTCATTTAGAAAACATTATGTTTATTTTATTTAAAAATAAAAATTGTTATTGCTCATAGACCAAATTATAGAGAAATTCATTCCATGTCAGTGGTAGTCAGTGGTATTGACCCATGGTCAATGGTCAGGACATATTAATTTTGGTCAGTGGTCAGGAAATTATACCCCTATGGTCAACGGTTAGTACATTTCAATTTTGGTGAATGGTCAGCAGGTCAGGGAATTATACCCTTAGTCAGTGGTCAGGGCTCTTTTATCTTCTCCGTGGGTCAATGGATAATATCATATAATGTGACTCACTGACTCGATACTTTAAATTGGTCAGCCGTCAGTGGATTATACCTTTCAATTTGACTGAATACATTTATTAGGTCAGCAGTCAGTAGATCATACCTTTCAATTTGACTCAATACTTTATGTTGGTCAGCGTTCAGTGGATTAACGTGTGCCCATTTTGGACAGATTTGAAAATCTTTGAGAAAAATTGTTCTCAAAATAAAATCTTGACATATTTGACACACTTTGCTTACTGGATTTAAGACAGAAAATGTTAAAAATGTCCAATATGTTGGTTATGGACAAAGTCGCTAGTATATTGGTGACTTTTGAGGGGTTAAATAAGTTAAAAAACATGCTAAGTAAAATAACAAGTAGCTAAATCAATCCCAAAATAATATTAAGAGATACACATGCATCAAACATGATGTTTAGTCATGTTTTCAACTTCTAAAGTGTAAAATCTTCACCAAGATGTCAAAATTCTCCTTTAGACTCTAGTATTTTAAATGTGGCGCCCAAGTCTGCAAAGCATATACAATCAGTCTCCAAATATTAAATTTTTGGAGTAATTTCTCTCCAAAGACCATGTATAAGAGCATGTCAGTTAAAGCCAATTAATTGGCTTAGAATTTAGATTTGAAATGGTCAAACCTCAGATAATACAGATATGTCTAATTGGTTTTAAATTTTGAATTAATTCCTATGTTCCCGGCCCAAGTAAAATAGTATGTCCCATAACCTCGCCATTAGTCTCTCCAGCTCTCTCCAAAATTCAACAAATTCTCTCCAAAATGATCAATTATCTTTAATTCTCTCCAAAATACCATTGTAGCATAGGAGAAAAATAGATAAAACTCGCCATTTGCAATTGAAGGGCTAAAAATAACTGTCACAAACTCGCCATTAAAATGGCAAGTTTGGACAGGCTTTATTACTTGGTGTTCCCCAGTCTGCAAAAGATGCATGAAGTTGTGAAGTTTATCCGGCGACTATTGAGGCCTTACACTATACTCAATACCGAATTACACCAAATTATACCGAATTACACTGAACTATACCGAATTACACTAAACTCAATACCGAATTATACCGAATTACATTATACTCAATACCGAATTATACCGAATTACACTGAATTATACCGAATTACACTATACTCAATACCGAATTACACTGAATTATACCGAATTACACTATACTCAATACCGAATTATACCGAATTACACTATACTCAATACCGAATTACACCGAATTATACCGAATTACACTATACTCAATACCGAATTACACCGAATTATTCCAAATTACACCGAATTATTCCGAATTATACCGAATTACACTATACTCAATACCGAATTATACCGAATTACACCGCACTACACCTAATTACACTATATTACACAATAATCAATACCGAATTACGCCTGATTATACCGAATTACATTCCACTGAATACCGAATTACACCTGATTATACCGAATTACGCCTGATTATACCGAATTACCTTCCACTGAATACCGAATTACACCTGATTATACCGAATTATGCCTGATTATACTGAAATATGCCTGATTATACCGCATTTCGCCTGATTGTACCGAATTACATTCCACTGAATACCGAATTACACCTGATTATACCAAATTACGCCTGATTATACCGAATTACATTCCACTGAATACCGAATTACACCTGATTATACCGTATTATGCCTGATTAAACTGAAATATGCCTGATTATACCGAATTACGCCTGATCATACCAAATTACATTCCACTGAATACCGAATTACACCTGATGTCTTACACCGCGATTGGACAGTGACAAAATAGGGGTACGGTCTTGAGCCCCCCAAGGTCATAAGCCCCCCGGTCACGAGCCCCCCTCCCTGTTTTTTTAATCCTTATTTACCTAGTTAAACAAATGAAGAACTACTTAGATAGAAATAACTGAAAGTTGGTAATGTAGTTTGTTGTATCCGCTAGTTTGTTGTACTGCATACTTCATGATTGTTTAATGACCTGGCAGGGGGGTAATGACATATATTTTATGTTAATCAGTAATGAACTACAAAAGTGTCAATAAGGATTAAATAATATAGGTAAATAAGGATTAAAAATCAGGGAGGGACCTATACACCCGACAAAATGTATACTTTACCAATTCTACTATATATTGAATAAAGGAACTGATCAATATTATGTTAAAAGAAAGGCCTTAATTTTACCTTATTAATAAAGGTAAAAAAGAGGATGACTGGGGGAAGAGGGGTTTATGTCCTACGGGGTACAGATATGTACACGAACCCCTCCATGACATAACGACGCGGGTG
>CANNZV010002990.1:0-77064 GCA_947561585.1 Caprella mutica
CAACTCTGATAAAAACGAAGGAACTGCCACATTTAATGCCGATTTTACCGAAATGGTTTTTACTCGTTGCTTCGATAGCAATTCCAAAAACGACCAATATTGCCAATTGATGGAAAGTAGATTGGAAGGCGAAACTTGGACTGAACCTACGGTTTTGGACTTTATAAAACCCGAAATAAGATATGGTCATCCTTCTTTGAGCAAGGACGGCGGGCAATTGTATTTTTCCTGCAATGATCCCGATGGTTGGGGAGGTTTCGATATTTGGGTGACAGAACGCACGCCCGATGGCTGGGCAGAACCGAAATTGCTCGGTCGTAGTATCAATACGATTGGAGATGAGAAATTTCCATTTATTGATGCCGATACTTTATATTTTTCTTCCGACAAACATACTGGTATGGGCGGATTGGATCTATTTCGTTCTTATCAAATTGATGACAATCAATGGTCGCCGATTCATAATTTGAAGCCGCCGCTCAATTCGGGAAGCGATGATTTTGGTTTTGTGATTGATTATGAAACAAAGCTTTCTGGCAAGCAATTGCAAGTCGGTTATTTTACGAGTTCTCGTTTGGAAGGAAAAGGTTTGGATGATATTTATCGTTTTGAAAAAATGTTGCCTCCTCCTCCTCCGCCAAAACCTGAGAAGCCCGTAGAAGTAGAAAAACCGAAGAAAATCGTCTATAAATTATTGCTGAAAGGCTATGTTGTAGAGAAAATATATCAAGACCCGAACAATCCCGATAGCAAAATCTTGGGCAAGCGTCCGCTTGCGAATTCCAAAGTAGAGGGAAAGATTGCTTCTAAATCACAATCCATCAAAATGAACCCAGATGGAAGTTTTGAGTTAGAATTGGATTTTGATACGGATTATTATTTCTTTGGTAGCAAGGACGGCTATTTTAGCAATGATGAACGATTTTCGACCAAGGGCATCGCCAAAGACCCCAAAAATCCTATACAAGAATTTGAAGTAGAAATATTATTGGATAAGGTTTTCAAAAACAAAGAAATCGTTCTCGACAATATCTATTATGATTACAACAAATGGGATATTCGAGAGGATGCCAAACCAACGCTTAATGACTTGTCAAAGGTTTTAGCACAAAATCCAAGTCTCAATATTCAGCTTTCGGCACATACCGATTGCCGAGGAAATCCCAATTACAACCAAGAATTGTCGCAAAAAAGAGCGCAGTCTGTCGTCGAATATTTAGTTACTTTGGGTATTCCACGAGAACGTTTGACTGCGGTTGGTTATGGCGAAAACGCTCTACGAATTGATTGCCAATGCCAACGTTGTTCGGAGGACCAACATCAAGCGAATCGTCGGACGACGTTTAAGATTTTGGATTAAAGTAGCATAAGCTTTAGCTTGTGCGTAAAAAGAAACATACTCACGCCACAGGCTGAAGCCTATGGTACTAAGCAAAAAGGGAATGAAGCAAGCTTCATTCCCTTTTTTTATTCAGAAATAATTGGTTTAAAACCAAATCATTTTATTCTTCGGTATCATCCGCTTCGTCCGTTCCTTCTTCACTTTCAGCTGCTTCATCGGAACTTTCAATCTCTGTAGCTTCTTCAATTTCTTCTACGATATCGATTGGATTACCATCTTCATCGTAAGTAACTTCATTTTCTATTGGATTGCCATCTTCGTCATAAGCGATTTTATTTTCTTCGCTTTTGGGGACAATTGCAACATCTCCAATATCATCATCATCATCCAAGCGAATCACCCGAACTCCTTGTGTCGCTCTACCCATTACCCGAATATCGCTCACCGACATTCTAATAATTATACCTGAACGATTGGTAATCATCAAATCTTCGTCCTCCGTAACCGCTTTTATGGCAACCAAACTACCCGTTTTCTCGGTAATTTGCATGGTTTTCACCCCTTTTCCACCACGATTAGTTCGACGGTATTCTTCCACCTTGGTTCGCTTTCCATTTCCTTTTTCAGAAACCACCAAAATGGTTCTTTCAGGATCGGTAGCAGAGACACAAACCATACCGACAGCAGCGTCTTCGTCGCTGAGCAATCTAATTCCACGGACTCCAAAAGCAGTACGTCCCATCGGACGAACAGCAGATTCGGGGAATCGAATCGCTCTACCTTCTCGGTTGGCTATGAAAATTTCATTGTCGCCAGTAGTCAATCGTGCTTCCAATAATTGATCGCCTTCATTGATTCCGATGGCTTGAATTCCATTGGCTCTTGGACGAGAAAAGGCTTCAATAGACGTTTTCTTAATCATCCCTTTCTTGGTACAGAAAACAATGAAGTGATTTTGTAAAAATTCTTCATCCTTCAAATCTTTCAGCACTATATAGGCTCGTATATTATCGTCTTTAGGAATGGACAAAATATTTTGAATCACTCGACCACTCGACGTTTTACTCGCTTCGGGTATTTCATAAACTCTCAACCAATGGCACTTTCCTTGTTCGGTAAACAACAACAAATAATTGTGTGTTGTTGCCGTAAACATTTGGTCAATAGAATCTTCATTACGGGTTTTACTTCCTCTCGAACCTCTTCCTCCCCTACTTTGCGTACGATATTCCGAAGTTTTTGTCCGTTTGACATAACCCAAACTAGAAATGGTAACCACCACATCTTCATCAGGAATCATATCTTCTATACGTATATCTCCTTCTGCAAAAGTAATTGCGGTACGACGTTCATCACCAAATTTTTCTAAAACCTCCGTCAATTCTTCTTTTACAATATCTTTTCTTCTTTCTTCTTCATTCAAAATCGAACGCAAATCAGCAATGATGTTTTTCAATTCATCGTATTCATGCTGAACTTTATCACGCTCAAGTCCCGTCAATTTAGCCAAACGCATCTCTAAAATTGCTTTGGCTTGACCTTCTGTCAATACGAAACCTTCTCCAGGTTTGTTTTCATCCAACTGGTCATCAATCAAAGGACGGAATTGCTTCCAAAATTTATCTTTATTATCAATAAACTTCCCCTCCATCAAACCAATCTTCGCTTCTTCCACCGTTTTCGATTTACGAATCAAATCAATAACAGCGTCCAAATAATCGAGTGCGATGAGCAAACCTGTGAGGATATGCGCACGCTCCAAAGCTTTGCGCAACTCAAAATGGGTTCGACGAGTAATGACCTCTAAACGGAACTTGATAAATTCTTCTATCAAGCGTTTCAAGTTCAAAGTATAAGGTCTTCCTCCAACCAAGCAAACATTATTGACTCCGTAGGAAGTCTGCAAGGGAGAATATTTGTACAATTGGCTCAATATGACATTTGCCATTGCATCCCGCTTGATTTCAATAACGATACGAAGACCATTACGATCCGACTCGTCTCGAAGTGCACTTATTCCTTCAATTTTTTTGTCGTTTACCAAAGCTGCCATCTTAATCATAAGATTGGCTTTATTTACTTGATAAGGAATTTCAGAAACAATAATGGTTTCCTTTCCTCCTTTATCTTGAACAATATCAGCTTTAGCTCTTACAACTATTCGACCTCTTCCAGTTTCCAAAGCATCTTTGATACCTCCTGTACCATAAATAATTCCACCCGTAGGGAAATCTGGTCCTTTGACATGCTCCATCAAACCCTCCGTAGTTATTTCAGGATTGTCAATCGTCGCCATGATTCCATGAACGATTTCCGTCAAGTTGTGTGGCAACATATTGGTTGCCATACCAACCGCAATACCCGACGCACCATTGATAAGAAGGTTGGGGAGTTTGGAAGGTAAGACAGAAGGTTCTTTAAGCGTATCATCAAAATTGAATGTAAAATCGACCGTATCTTTTTTGATGTCATCTAAAATCTCGTTACTGATTTTTTGCAAACGTGCCTCAGTATAACGCATAGCTGCAGGACTGTCTCCGTCCATCGAGCCGAAGTTTCCTTGTCCATCAATCAAAGGATAACGCAAAGACCAATCTTGAGCCATACGCACCATTGAGTCGTAAACGGATTGATCACCGTGTGGGTGATACTTTCCTAAAACTTCTCCAACAATACGAGCTGATTTTTTGTGAGATTTACTAGCAGTGAGTCCTAGTTCATTCATACCGAAAAGGACTCTACGGTGTACGGGTTTCAAGCCATCTCTAACATCGGGAAGTGCCCGTGAAACGATTACTGACATAGAGTAATCGATATAGGCAGATTTCATTTCATCCTCAATGTTGATAGGAATAATTCTATCTGTTGATTCCATTTATTTTTTTTAAATAAAAGAAAGATCAGGTTTTCTCTTGCAATTCGTTTTCTGTTCTTTAGAACATTTTTTCCTGATTTTTTATGAGCTGCAAATATAAGGAAAAGAAGGTAAAAAAACGTATGTTCTTTGTTTTTTTACTAACATATTTATTTTATTAAAAATCGACACAAAAAACTGACAATCAATTATTTATAAAACAAATAAATTTTTAATTTCATTAAATTGGAATTAGTTGTTTTCTGCTTTAACAAATTTTCATTCTATTCGTAAAAAAAAGTAAATTTGCTTTTGAAAAATACTTTAACGAGTGGATGATAGACGGGCTCAAAAATAAGAAAGAAAAACATTAGGATAGGCTTTCAAAAGTGATTATTTTAAAGGATTACAAAAATCTGGAAAATAGTCAATGAGCTGCCGCGTGTTACATTGGTGTTTGAATAAAACCCGTTAACGAGTCTGGTGCGAGTTAATAACAGGAAATAAGTTTACTGGTGAGAAACTGGGCACCCAGTTTTATCCCGCAGGTGAGATTATGCAAAAGAATAAAAATTAACTTGATTGGCTATTTTCTATTAAACAGGAAAAGATATGTCAAAGCAAGTTGTGAAATTTCCGAAACTCCATTCGAATGCAGCAGGTATAGATGTAGGTAGTAAAAGTCACTGGGTTTGTGCAGGAGATGAAGAAATAAGAGAATTTGAAGTATTTACAGAAGATTTGCATGAAATGGCAAAATGGTTGCAAAGCCTAGGTGTCCAAAGTATAGCCATGGAAAGTACAGGGTTTTATTGGAAGAGCCTCTATTTATTATTACAAGACTACGGTTTTGAATTGTTGCTAGTGCATCCATCAGAGACAAAAAATGCAAAAGGTAAAAAATCAGACAAAGGGGATTGTCATTTAATATGGCAATTGCATAGTGCCGGGCTTTTATCAGGAAGTTTCCAACCAGATGATTTGACAGAAAAGCTAAGAATTTATACACGTCATCGCAAGAGTTTAATCGACGGTGCTGCTCGATATATCTCCAAGATGCAAAAAAGTTTGGTCTTGCAAAATGTCCATTTATCCGTAGTGCTAACCGACATTAGCGGAAAAAGCGGCAGAGCCATTATCCAAGCTATCTTGAAGGGTGAACGAAATAGTAAGATTTTAGCCAATTTAGCAGATTCTAGAGTTAAAGCAAGCAAGGCTGTAATAGCCAAAGCACTTACAGGTAACTGGAAGGAACAACATTTATTTGAATTAAAACAGTGTTATGAAATGTATGAATTTTATCATACTCAAATAGCCCAATGTGATGTTCAAATAGAAGCAGTACTGAATGAAGAATTGGAACAGAATTATCAAAATGATTTAGCTTATGAGCCGAAAAAAAAAAAGAGTCGTTCTAAAAATGACCCCAAATTTGACTTGGCACAAAAAGTTTATCAATTGACAGACGGGAAAGACTTATTAGAAATTGATGGGCTAGGTTATGGTTTACTGCTCAATTTAGTAGCAGAAGTAGGTCTTAAACTGCATCAATTTCCAAGTGCTAAACATTTTGTAAGTTGGCTTTGTCTATGTCCAAACAAACGAATAACAGGCGGCAAAGTACTTTCTAGTAAGACTAGAAAAAATCAAAGTCGATTAGCTTATGCTTTTAGGCAGGCTGCCAATGCAGTTGGAAATCAAAAAGATACTGCTTTAAGTCATGCTTTTGCACGATTAGCTTTTCGAAAAGGGCGCAAAGTTGCTATTACTGCTATTGCTCGTAAAATTGCAACCATTGTCTATAATATCTTAGTCAAAGGGCAGTCTTATGAACCAATGGGGTCTCAAGAATATCAGGAGCTAGTACGCCAAAAGAAAATCAAAAACTTAAGAAAAACTATCAAAAAATTGGACGTAACTAAAGACGAATTAGTTATTATTTAGTACCTCCTCTATTTTTTATACAGAGGGCTAAAGCTAATTTGCTTCGCGGGTAATCGGTTCTTAATGGTCATAACCATTAACTAATTCTCCTTTGCCTTTTAATTTGATAAATGTTTTAGATGAGTAATGAAAAATACTTTAAAGAGTAATGCTAATTAGGAATGCGCTAACGAGTAACTCTAAACGTTTCGTAAGGTTACGCATTGAAAAATTTACTCTTAAAAAAAACCACGTATTAAACCGTTATAATTATGGCTTCTAATAAAAACAATATGCCTTCTCTCGCCAATAGCAAAGATGTTGGGGTTTCTGATCGTTTTGATGATGTCTATACGGATTATCAATTCAATGAGATTTGTTCGGCAGAAAAGGCTGGGAAACATTTTATTTTCAAAGCACAAAATGAATGTAGCTTAAAAATATCGGTGCTTTCCGCCCGAATATTACGTTTTCGGTATGCTCCGAAAGGAAAATTCAAAAATGACTTTTCTTATGCCATTTCTCCTGATTTTTCTAGTAAAAAAACGAAAATAAGCTTTACAGAAAAAGACAAGCAATTTTGCATAGAAACACCTGAATTACAGTGTTTTACCAACAAAAAAGATGGTGCAATAACCATCAAAAATTCCAAAGGAAAAATCATCAATCAAGATACAAAAGGCTTTGCTGCTCGCTCGACGATTCACAAAGGAATGTGTCGAGTTTCTGTCTCTAAAAAGAGTCCTAAAAAGGAGCAATATTTTGGTTTGGGAGACAAAACTTGCTCTTTGGATTTGAGGGGTCATGATTGCGACAATTACAATACAGATGCCTTTGCTTATGGAGAAGGTGCCTATACGATGTATCGTTCTATTCCTTTTTATTATGGTTTGAATAAAGGTATAGGTTATGGTATTTTTATGGACAATAGTTATCGCTCCCATTTCGATTTCGATACGAAAAAGAAAGGGCAAACGACTTTTTGGGCGGAAGGTGGCGAAATGAATTATTATTTTATTTATGGTCCAGATTTGCTTGATGTAGCTCGCCAATATCATCAATTGACAGGTGTTACAGCATTGCCTCCGATGTGGGCTTTGGGTTTTCATCAGTGTCGTTGGAGTTATTATCCCGATGCGCGTGTGCGAGAACTTTGTACTGATTTTAGAAAGCATAAAATCCCATGTGATGCTATCTATTTGGATATAGATTATATGGATGAATTTCGCTGTTTTACGGTCAATAAAAAGCTTTTCCCTGATTTGAAGGGAATGGTTGCCGATTTGAAAAAAGAGGGTTTTAGCACCATTGTTATGATCGATCCAGGTATCAAAGAAGATGAAAATTATTGGGTCTATCAAGAGGGTTTGAAAAAAGATGTGTTTTGTCGTCGAACGAATGGCGAAATCATGGTTGGGCCCGTTTGGCCAGATGAATGTGTTTTTCCAGATTTTACGCATCCCAAAGCGAGAGCTTGGTGGGAAGGTTTGTATAAAGACTTGTATAAAAAAACGGATATTGCTGGTTTTTGGAATGATATGAATGAGCCAGCTGTTTTTAAAGTTAATAATAAAACTTTTCCTGACGAGGTTTTGCATCATTATGATGGTGAAGGTGGCAATCATCGAAAAGCACACAATATTTACGGAATGTTGATGTCTAAAGCGACCAAAGATGGCTTGTTGAAGCTCAAACCGAAGGAAAGACCTTTTGTACTCACTCGAGCAACTTTTTCGGGTGGACAACGCCACGCTGCGGTTTGGACGGGCGACAATGTGGCGACTTGGGAACATTTGCAAATTGCCAATCGCCAGTGTCAACGTTTGAGTCTTTCGGGCTTTTCGATTGTTGGGTCGGATGTGGGCGGATTTGTAGATCAGCCGAGTGGAGAATTGATGGTTCGATGGATTCAGATGGCTATTTTTCATCCTTTGTTTCGAATACATTCGATGGGTAATAATGCCGATGGAAGTGGCGCTGTGCATGATAATATTATGGAACTAGATGCGGTTGATCGCAAGGATCAGGAGCCTTGGAGTTATGGCGAGGAAAATACGGCCATCAATCGGAAATCTATTGAATTGCGTTATCAATTATTGCCTTATTTATACTCGGCTTTCCATCGACAGGCGGAAGATGGAACGCCTGTTTTGAAAAGTCTTTCTTTTTATGACCAAAAAGATGATTTTTTAAAAAAAATTGAACGAGAATTCATCTTTGGAGATTCTATTTTGGTAAGTCCTGTTATTCGCCAAAAGGCTCGAAGTCAACATATTTATTTACCGAAAGGAGAATGGTTTGATTTCTGGACGAATAAACATTATGTCGGTAAAAAATCCATAAGAATACAAACTAAATTGGAGCAAATACCATTTTTTGTGAAGGCTGGAACGGTGCTTCCGCTTTATCCTGTCCGACAACATACCAAGGAAAAAGTTACGTTTTTGAGTCTCCATATTTATGTTGGAAATGACGAAAGTGTCCTCTATGAAGATGCTGGCAATGGTTTTGATTATCAAGATGGAGCATATAGAAAAGTCTTGTTTTCTGCAAAGTTGAGCAAGCAAAAATTTAGTGTTTCTACTAAAATAGAAGGGAATTACAAACTTTCTTATAAAAAGATAAAAGTGTGTATCCATTGTGGTGAAAAGCAGTTTGCGAAGCTAAAAGTTGATGGCAAAAAAATAGACTTAAATGAGCAGCTTGCTTCTTCGAGCAAGTCCTTGAGTTTTGAAATAAAAGGTATGTTTGAGGATTTGGAATTGAAATAAGCTTTGTAAACTGATGGTCGACAAATCCTCTTAAATATTCTAATGTTTAAATCGCTGGGCGACTAGAGTCCTAATCCGATAATGCTAAAGACTGTTCACATGCTTTGATAAGCTACGCAAAGCTTGGAAGCTTTACATCGTAAGAGCATTTCAGCAAAGATGCTGAAAGGAACAGGGTCCTCTAAAACATTCTATTTTCCTTTTATGTTTTTCGCACTGCACAAGCTAAAGCTTATGCTACTATAAAGAAAGGGTCTGTGGTAAAAACCACAGACCCTTTTTAAATTTTGTTGCAAAATTAAAATGCAACTATTTCATAAAAGATTAATCTTCTAATTTAGTAACTTTCAATATTTCTACGTCGTCATTGCTATAAATAACACGTACAAAGTAAGTTCCAGAAGGCAATCCTTTCAAATCAACTTGCTCTTGCTTGAATGTTCCTTCATCGAAAGTCATAGAATGCAAGATTTTACCAGTTGTAGTCATTAAGTCTACATTTACTTGAGCTTCAAAAGATTCTACATTTTCGATAGTCAATACTCCACGAGCAGGATTAGGGAAAATAGAGAATGTTTGGTCAGCAGTCAAACGAATCATTAATTCTTCTACTTGAGAATAACGATAGTTTCCTGTTTCGCTCACTTGTTTCACTCGGTAGAAGCTTTTGCCTACTTTAGGAGCTACATCTGTCAACAAATAAGTATTGATATCGTTGAAAGTATTCTTTCCATTGATAGTCATAATTTCTTCAAAATCTTGACCATCGAAAGAACGCTCAATGAAATATTTGTTTGCTTCAGAATCGCCATCAATTGTCCAAATCAAGTTAACTTCTTTGTTAGAAGCAGCTTCTGCTTGGAAGTTCAACATTTGACCACAGCTAACGATATTGATAGCTACAGTGTTAGATTCAGCTAAAAATTCACCACAATCTCCACGTCTTGCACAACGAACAAAGTATTTTGTTTGATAAACAGGACCTGGTTGAAGATCTTCTGAGTTTGAATTAGGAATAGCAGTCCACACACTCATATCACCAGGATTGTCAGGTGTATTAGCACACAACCACAAGTATTCAACTGGATTTGATCCACCTCCACCTGCAGCAGAAGTACCTTCTATTACATCTGGAACTTCACCAGCACAGATTGTTTGATCACAACAGATTTGACCACCCCAGTTTACATCATTACAAATTGGATTGATACCTGCATCTATTGTAAGAATATCTGTTGTACCTACCGTAAAAGGATTGGTTTTACCATCTTCACCTGCATCGCTATCCATATTATCTGCACCACCATCTTGGCAAGTGTATTCGTAATCAGGTTCAACAGCAGTCGCATTGAACTGTATGTAATAAGTTCCCATTTCTACACACTCGAACAAGTAATGTCCGTCAGCATCAGTACCTGTAGACTGAACTAATACATCATCTTCCGTACAAGCTTCACCATCTTCTCCTACTCCATATAAATATACAGGAACGAAAGCTACACCACTTTCAAAGAAGTCTTGTGTACAATTTTCGTTATTGTCATACCATACATAGTCTCCAATATCAATACCACCGTCACTTAGAGTTACGATTGCTTCTGCAAAACATCCAGAATCTCCATCTGTAACAGTAACAGAATAAATACCTTCTGATAAACCAGAAATAGTAGTTCCTGTTTCACCAGTGTTCCAAGCATAAGTCAAAGAAGAAGATCCTGTAGCAGTTGCAGTGATAGCTCCATCACTATTACCACAAGCAGAAATTTCTGTAACATTTAGATTCAAATCAACATCAACAACAGTTACTGTTGTTGTATTAGAAGTAGTACATCCGTTTGCTTCCGTTACATCTAATGTAAGCGTATAGGTACCAGGCATCATCATTGTATAAGAAGTGTTTGCACTAGTTGCATCACCAAATGAACCTCCTGTAGCAGACCAAGCATAAGTTAAATCTAATCCTGTAGCAGAACCTATCATTTGAATAGATTCTCCTCTACAAAGATAAGCATCAGAAGGTGTGATGTTAACCGTTGGAGCTTGATTTCTAGTAACAGTTACACTATTAGAAACAGCGTGACATCCGTCAAGATTATTAACATTTCCTCCAATAATAGCTCCTTCCAATTCGCCTGAATAAGCTACATAGTAGATATTACATATACCAGGTACAGCTCCTTCTAAATCGAACACTGGGCCACCTGGAGTAGCCAAAATCATACCTGACTCATCAGTAATTAACCAAATAGAATCATCACTAGATGCTCCTTGAATTCCTATTGTTATTGGATCAGGAGTACCGTCTCCAATACAAATAGTTGTAGGATTATCCGTAGAGATAGTAGCTGCGGTAACATCACATGGACCAGGATCAGAAGCACAAGGAGCATTGTCGCCAACATTTCTGATAACAGCAATAGAGTTACTCAATGCGAAACAACCATCCAATTGATTAGCGTTGTTTCCAACAGCAGCACCCATTAAACCATTTTCGTATGACAAGTACCATATTAAACAAGTTCCGCCACCTGCACCTTCCAAATCGAATGGAGGACTAGCTGGCAATGCTAATATGTTTCCTGCATCATCAGTAATAACCCAAGCAGTATTTGTACCTGAACCACCACTAACTGCTACATCAATCATATCTGCTACATTATCATCAGCACAAATAACTGTAGGGTCGTTTGTCGTGATACTTGCTGCAGATGCATCACATGATGGACCAGGATCAGAAGCACAAGGAGCATTGTCGCCAACATTTCTGATAACAGCAATAGAGTTACTCAATGCGAAACAACCATCCAATTGATTAGCGTTGTTTCCAACAGCAGCACCCATTAAACCATCTTCAAATGTCAAATACCATATTAAGCAAGTTCCGCCACCTGCACCTTCCAAATCGAATGGAGGACTAGCTGGCAATGCTAATATGTTTCCTGCATCATCAGTGATAACCCAAGCAGTATTTGTACCTGAACCACCACTAACTGCTACATCAATCATATCTGCCACATCATCATCAGCACAAATAACTGTAGGGTCGTTTGTCGTGATACTTGCTGCAGAGGCAACACATGGATTAGGATTATTACAATCATCAGTTGTTACATCTTCTACAACTGCAGTTGTAGAATTAGCACAACCTTGAGAGTCTGATACAGTAACAGTGTATGTACCTGCGCACAAACCAGTTGCGATAGCTCCTGTTTGTCCATTACTCCATGCATAAGAATAAGGTGGAAGACCAAGCATAGCCATTGGGTCAATAGTACCATTACAATCGCCACAAGTACCATTGGTAACTACAGGCATTAACCAAACACTCTCTGGAGACAAACCAACTTCCACTGAACCAGTGGCAGTAGCTCCAACAGCATCTGTAGCAGTTACAGAGTATGTTCCTGCAGGTAAATCATAGGCAACAACAAAAGTTTGCCCATCATTCCAAGCATATGTAATTGGTTCGACTCCTCCAGATTGAGAAATTACATAGGCAGTTCCATCTGAACTTATCTCACAAGTTGCAGACGATGATCCCAAGGCAATGTCAAAAGACCCTTGAGCATACCCCATTGTACATAGGGCCATGAAAAAAACTAAAGTAGACAATAAAGTCTTCCCAGTTTTTAAGTAGTAATTTTTTTCCATAATTAATTAAGGTGTTAAATTTTTGTATTAACCTTTTTCATGACATGAGAAAATAACTTGTAATACGAAAATTATACGGGTGAAATATTAAAAAATAAAAATATTTGAATTAATTTTTTTTTGCTATTTTAGTATTCGACAAAAATCTGCCTTCCTCATTTATTTCTTCAATTCGCTTGAAACCACTTGTTTGTCTCTTTCATAAAGTAGCAAAAGAATAAGCTCTAACTTTTTTCCTACTATTTTTTTTGATGTGTTAAAACATCAAAATAGTATGTGAAAAATTTCACAATACTAGTTGATTTTTTTATATGTATTAAGTTCAAAAATTAAAACCTATTGATAGGCCTATGAATGTAATACAGTCAAAAAATTGACTTATAATTTCTTCATAAAGCTTTATGTATAAGCTTTAGTTTTTTTTTAACAACTTATCATTTTCATTAAGTGAAAAGATTAAACCTATCATTGACTTTTAATTCGTTTTTTAAAATAAAAAACATCAAAAGTCTCAGGCCAACTAAGTTATTTTATTATCGGTTATAAGGGAAATAAAAAGAAAAAGAAAATACTTCTCTTTTTTGTGTTGAGTTTATAAACTTATTAGGGTAACTACCAATTGGAAAGGGTTACAATTAATAGCTAAATATTTATAAATCGGTTATGGATAAGAACAATGCACAAGTTATGGAATTCTGAATTCAATTACAATAAAATGAGCTCTTTTATATTGGTTTTCTTATAAATTAAGACAGCATTTATTGAACGGAAGTCACTTTCAACTAACAATATGCGAATATAAATATCATAATACATTAATCATACCAATTATATGAAATAAAAACATAATATGATATTTATTCCTTTTTATTAAAGATTATTCTACGGAATTTCGTATAGAAAGCTTGGCGGCTCCGCCGCCAAGCCCACTATTCCGGCGGGTCGCATCGCTTGTGCTAGCAACAGTATAGCTAGCCACCCGCCTCCTTTTTAAATTCTTTCAGAATAATGTCTATAAGAAATTCCCACAAAAATGTGTAAAAATGCTTGTTGTAATAATCGATGGGATTTGTTTTCAATTTCATTGGGTATTTAATGTAAGTTTATTTGGTCTAAAATTTGAAAACTAGCTGAATATATAATTTCAGCGATCATTCGCCATCAGATAATTTTAAGCTAATTGTATCAAAAAGATTGAACAATAGCACATTTTTTATACTTTTACAGTAATATTTTACTTGTACTATTCATAACTATTAACTGAATAAATAATGTCATTAACCACTACAACTGCCCTTTCAGAACGTTTGCTAAGAATGTCTGAATCTGCCACACTCAAAATGGCCCAAATGGCACGTGAATTAAAAGCTAAAGGACATGATGTCATTAGTTTAAGTTTGGGAGAACCTGATTTTGATACTCCTCAACATATAAAAGATGCCGCTATTCAGGCTCTTCAAGAAGGACATACCAAATATACGCCCGTACCTGGTCTTTTGGAATTACGTAAAGCGATTTCTACAAAATTTAAAAGAGACAATAATCTGGATTATGATGTCAATCAAATTGTTGTTTCTAACGGTGCAAAGCAATCTATTGCAAATCTTAGTTTGGCATTATTGAACGATGGCGATGAAGTCATCATATTAGCACCCTATTGGGTTTCTTATTATGAAATTGTACGTTTGGGCGGTGGTGTTCCTGTTCCAATTTTGGCTGGCATAGAAAACGATTTCAAAGTATCGGCTCAACAAGTTGCAGAGGCAATCACTGAGCGTACAAAAATGGTTCTTTTTTCTTCTCCTTGTAATCCAACTGGCTCGGTATATACGCATGACGAACTAGAAGCGATTGCCAATGTAATTGCAAAACACGAAAATATCACTATTGTTTCTGACGAAATATATGAATATATCAATTTCACTGGAAAACACGTTAGTATTGGTTCCTTTCCAAATGTAAAAGATAGAACTGTTACTGTAAATGGCTTTTCTAAAGGCTTTGCAATGACGGGATGGCGCTTAGGTTATATTGGCGCACCTACTTGGATTGCCAAAGCTTGTGCAAAAATTCAGGGACAATTCACGTCGGGAGCAACCGCTTTTGGTCAAATGGCTGGAGCGCATGCACTCAACTCAGATTTGAGTCCTACTTATAAAATGAGAGATGAATTTCTGAAAAGAAAGCATATCGTAAAAGAATTGCTTGCAGAGATTCCTGGTGTTAAAGTAAATGATCCTCAAGGTGCATTTTATATTTTTCCTGATATTAGTGCCTATTTTGGAAAATCCGATGGTACAACGACTATCAAAAATGCTACTGATTTTTGTGATTATCTTTTATCAACTGTTTATGTCGGTGTAGTTTCGGGTTCTGCATTTGGAGCAGACAATTGTTTCCGAATTTCTTATGCTGCATCTGAAGCGCAATTGCGGGAGGCTATTCGTAGAATGTCGGAAGCTTGTGCTAAACTTAAATAATAATGGCAAAGAAAAATAAACGAAACGGAATTGTATTTTCAACCAATCCTGATTTCAACTACAATCAAAATAATGACGATGCGGAAACGCTTCCGCCCAATGAACAAGTTTTGCGTGTTTTTATTGATCGCAAACAACGCAGAGGAAAAGAAGTTACTTTGGTGACGGGTTTTGAGGGTTCTATCGATGACCTCAAAGATTTAGGTAAATTTCTAAAATCTAAATGTGGCGTTGGTGGTTCGGTCAAAGATGGCGAAATCATTATTCAAGGCAATCAACGAGATAAAGTCGTCTCCTTATTAATAGACAAAGGCTATAACAAAACAAAAAAATCTGGCGGTTAATTTAATGAGTAATTTTTCTAACTAGTAACGAGTAATTTTTGTAAGTTCAAACTGCTTTCAGCAAAGCATTGAAAATATGCCTTTTACAATTTTTTTTTAGAATAAAGAACCTTTGTTAAGCGTAGGTTGAACCTACGCTTTGGCGTTTGCAAAATTCCGTTTTGTTTGAGCTAAGCGCAAAACGGAGTTTTGCCGACGCTTTTGACGTAGGTGAAACCTACGCCAATCGATTGTTTTTTATCTTTAGGAAAATGCCATGCCTTCAAACCCTATTTTCTGAAACTAGTTTGAACTTACTAATTTTTTAATGCGTAACCTTTTTAACGAGTAACCTTACGTCATACTAGGGTTACTCGTTAAAGCATTACACATTAGAGCATTACGCATTAAAAAATTAAAGTTCTTCCATCGCTTGTTCCAAATCTTCTATCAGCAAATCAGGATCTTCGAGTCCAATGTATAAGCGAACCAAATTCCAGGGCAATTCGGAATCTTCTTTTTCAGGAACATTATAAAAGGCACAAATCGGCAAAATAAGCGACTCATGTCCGCCCCAAGAAACGGCGAAGAGAAAGCGGTTTAGTTTTGCAAAAAAGCGTTCTACATTTTCGATTGTTTCTGTTTTGAATTGAACAGAAAACAAACCACCATTTCCTCTCATTTGGCGTTTTGCCAATTCATATTGTGGAAAAGAGGGCAAAAATGGATAATGGACTTTTTCTACTTTTGGGTGTCGATTTAGCCAAGTTGCTATTTTTAGGCCACTTGCATCACTTCTTTGCATGCGTAATTCAAAAGTACGCAAACCTCTAGTTACCAAAAAAGCTTCATTGGCGGACAAAATTCCTCCCAAAGTCATATATTCTGATTCAAAAATCTTTTTTATCATCGCTTTGTTACTACACAAAACTCCAGCCACTACATCGCTATGTCCATTGATATATTTAGTACCTGAATGCACAACAATATCAATTCCAAGCTCTATCGGATTTTGAAAATAAGGGGAACAATGGCTATTATCTATAATAGTTACCAAATTGTGTTTTTGGGCGAGCGCAGCACAAGCCGATAAATCTTGTAATTGAAAAGTCAATGAATTGGGACTTTCTAGGTATAAAACTTTAGTATTTTTTTGAATAGCAGTCTGTATTTCTTCTACATCTCGACCATCGACAAAAGTGTGTGTCACCCCAAAGCGCGCCAAAAAATTGACCAATAACTTATACGTCCAGCTATAAGGCGACTGCACGCAGACGATGTGGTCGCCTGCTTCTACATTGGCGATTACAGCATTGGCGACTGCCCCGCTCCCACTCCCAAACACCAAAGCATCTTCTGCTTTTTCCAAAGCAGCTAATTTCTTGCGAAGAATTGCTACGGTTGGATTGTTTCCTCTTGAATAAATATGATTTTCTAGCTCATCGCCAAATCGATTCCGAAAATCTTCCAAACTAGGAAACATAAAATTGCTCGTTTGGATAATTGGAGGCGAAACCGCATTGAAATATTTTTCTCGCTCCTCTCCCAAATGGTTGAGAATATGGCTTAGGTCTTCCTTTTTGTTATTCATAGAATAAATAAGTTAAAATTCAACTTAAAATTACAAATTCAAATTCAATAAAACATTATCCAATAACCAATTAGTAAAATTATAAGCTAAAGTTAATTTTGTCCGACTATTTATAAGAAAATGCCACAATTTATTGCAAAAAAAAAGCCATTTTCGATAATTCGAAAATGACTTTTAATCTGTATTTATTTGTCTATCCTAAATAGGATTTCAGAGCATTTCTATTGTAAGATTTTCGTAATCTTCTAATAGCTCTTTCCTTGATTTGACGAACACGCTCACGTGTCAATCCATACAACTCACCAATTTCTTCGAGTGTCAAAGATTTGTAACCATTGAGTCCGTAATAAGAAGAAAGTACTTCTACTTCTCTTGGAGAAAGTATAGATAAACCTTGCTGAACTTCATCTTTCAAGGATTGATCCATCAAATTCAAGTCTGGGTTGAGACCTGAGTCTATATTAATTAGGTCTAACATAGTAGAATCGCCATCTTCTCCACTTATAGGTGCATCCATCGAAAGGTGGCGACCATTTCCTTTGAGCATATTGGAAATCTCTTTGGGAGTCATATCTAAAATTTCCGCCAATTCTTCATTGGTTGGATTTCGTTCAAATTCTTGAACGAAAGAAAGAAAAGCTTCATTTACTTTATTGTAAGAACCAACTTTATTGAGTGGAAGGCGAACAATTCTAGAATATTCTACAATTGCTTGCAATATTGCTTGACGAATCCACCAAACAGCATAAGAGATAAATTTAAATCCTTTGGTTTCATCAAATCTTTTGGCAGCTTTCATCAAGCCAACGTTTCCTTCGTTGATTAAATCACTCAAAGAAAGTCCTTGGTTTTGATATTGCTTGGCAACAGAAACTACGAAACGTAGGTTTGATTTTGTCAAACGATCTAATGCAGCTTGGTCTCCTTTACGGATTTTCCGAGCGAGATCTGCCTCATCATCAGCTGTAAGCATGGGTATTTTACCAATATCATTGAGATACTTATCAAGAGCTAAGCTTTCTCTCGTGGTAATTTTATTTGTAATTTTGAGTTGACGCATATTAAATTAAGGATTATAATGTTAGTTAAGGTTGATGGAATATGTTGTATATATTAATACGTTTTAAATGCTAATAAGTTGCTTTCATTTTTGAAAAAGCTTGACTTTTTAAGATAAAAAACTTATATGCAGCATTTTTACCTTACTTACAATAAAATAAGCAAAAAAGTTTCCAAAAAACAAAAAAAATGCCCGTACAAACATATATTTTTTGTACGAGCATTTAATTCGTTGAGATTCAAAGTACTACAAGTAACTTGAAATCAACTATTTAAGGAATTAATTCTTTACGAATTTATTAGTCCCTTTTGGGTCTATCCTGATTTCTGTTATTTCCAGCAGTTCGTTCTGGACGTGGCATCAAGGCTTTTCTAGAAAGACGGAATTTACCTGTTCTTTTATCGATTTCTACCAATTTCACTTTTACGTCATCGCCTTGTTTGAACACATCTTCCACCTTATCAATTCTCGTATGAGATATTTCGGAAACGTGTAACAAACCACTTTTGCCCATGAAATCAACGAAAACACCATAAGGCATAATAGAAGCAACTTTGGCATCAAATACATCACCAACTTCAGGCATGAAAGTAATTGCTTTTACTCGCTTCAATGCCGCTTCAATAGCCGCTTTGTTGGAACTAGCAATCGTAACAACTCCTTTGTCACCTACTTCTTCTATGTTAATAGTTGTTTCTGTTTCTTTTTGAATTTCCTGAATCACTTTTCCACCAGGTCCAATAACAGCACCGATAAAGCTTTTATCGATTTCTAATTTGACAATACGAGGTGCGTGAGGTTTCAAATCTTCTCTTGCTGCAGTAATGGTTTTATCCATTTCTCCCAAGATGTGCAAACGGCCTTCTTTTGCCTGAAGCAATGCTTTTTCAAGCAATTCATAAGGCAAACCATCAATTTTGATATCCATTTGGCAACCTGTAATACCTTTGGTTGTACCTGTTACTTTGAAATCCATATCACCAATCGCATCTTCATCTCCCAAAATATCAGACAAAATAGCTGTTCGAGTACCATCTGAAATCATTCCCATTGCAATACCAGAAACACCCGCAGAAATTTGTACTCCTGCATCCATCAATGCCATAGAACCTGCACAAACAGTAGCCATCGAAGAAGAACCGTTGGATTCTAAAATATCAGAAACCAAACGAATCGTATAAGGAGAATCGGCAGGCATAACCTGACGCAAAGAACGAGCCGCCAAATTGGCGTGTCCGACTTCACGACGACCTGGTCCACGCATAGGTTTTACTTCACCTACAGAGAATCCTGGGAAATTGTAGTGTAAAATAAAGTTATCAAAACGGTGATCCAAAGCCGTGTCGACCATCAGTTGGTCCAACTTAGTACCAAAAGTAAGTGACATCAAAGCTTGTGTCTCTCCACGAGTGAAGATAGCCGAACCGTGTGCAGCAGGAAGATACTCTACTTCTGTCCATATATTACGAACTTCATCCAACTTACGTCCATCCAAACGAACACTGTGCGCCAAGACCATTTCACGAATCACTTCTTTTTGGAGCTTATTATAGTAAGCACTAGCATATTTGCCATGCTCAGTCATGTATTCTTCTCCCATTTTTTCGAGCAAATGTTCTTTCATTTCCTCTTTTATGACTTTGAATCCATTTTTGCGGTCGCCTTTGTTCAAACCGCCTTTAGCAATAGCCATTATTTTATCAGTACAAAATGCTTTGATTTCTTTTTCCAATTCTGGATTATCTTCTTTAGCAGGAAGTTCTCGTTTTACCGATTTCTCGCCAACTAATTTTGCTAATTCCAACTGAGCCTTACATTGTACTTTGATAGCCTCATGTCCAATTTTGATCGCTTCTATCAAATCTGACTCTGAGCATTCTTTCATTTCTCCTTCCACCATCATTACATCGTCCATTGTTGCTGCTACGATGATTTCAAAATCAGCAGTTGCCATTTCGCTACGAGTTGGATTTACTTTGAATTGCCCATTGACTCGTCCAACACGTACTTCAGAGATTGGTCCTGCAAATGGAATATCAGAAACAGCTAAAGCTGCAGAAGCTGCTAATGCTGCATAGGCATCAGGCAATTCTTCATTATCTGCAGAAATTAGGTTCAAAATTATTTGCGTTTCGTACATATAACCATCTGGAAATAAAGGACGAATAGCTCTATCGACCAATCGAGAGGTTAAAATTTCATAATCAGACAGACGAGCTTCTCTTCTAAAAAAATTGCCTGGAATACGTCCAGCAGATGCAAACTTCTCTTGATAATCGACCGAAAGAGGAAAAAATCGTTGTCCTTCTCTCAATTCGGTACTTGAACAAGCAGATGCAAAAAGCATGGTATCACCAATTCTTACAACAACAGAACCGTCAGCCAAAGAAGCTAATTTTCCTGTTTCAATCGTTACTTCTTTACCATCAGGTAAGGTAAATGAAGTTGAAATAGGGGTTTTCATACCCATAATAATTTGATATTTTTGTGATTAATGGAATACAGCAATTAATAAAGGTCTTTAAATGATAAAAATCAAATAAAAGTATCATCATACATATCACAAAGATGTACAATAAGTATTAACTAGCTGTCAATTTAGAGGAGCAAAAAAATTGCTCATTTAGAAGAGTATCACAATTAAGTTGTGGTAAAGAACCACTTTTTGGCTGCTTTTGCTAAAACAAAATAGCACTTTTAGAGTATCCACTTGATGATTCTTACAAAAGAAACATACAAATGTTTTAAAATGAGTTTTGGGGTTTCAAAAAAAATTCCGTTTTCTTAAAAAAAGAAAAACGGAATTTTTTTGAAGCAAATCCGTTTGTTAACGAATTTCCAAAGTCTTTTTCAATTCACGATATTTGGTGATGTCTTGTCTCATCAAATAGTTAAGTAGACGCTTTCTTTTACCAACCAATGTTAGTAGTGAACGGCGACACGAATGATCTTTCTTGTTGTCATTTAAATGACCTGAGAGACCTTTAATGCGGTGTGTAAAGAGGGCAATTTGTCCCTCTGTAGAGCCTGTGTTCTTTTCTGAACCACCAAATTCTTTGAAAATTTCAGCTCTTTGATCTTTAGTTAAATATACTGGCATAATTTATTTTTTTACCATTAGTGATTATGTAAATCAGTTATAGCGGTGCAAAAGTACATTTTTTATTCCAATAAAAAAAGCCCTATTTGTTCTGCTTTAGTTTTCTTGTAGGAAACTCAAGTTTTTTGTTCTAAATTATCGTATAAATCCTATTTTTTTGACGAAAATCCAGCATACAAAAGCACTTTTAGTTCGGGGTATCGAATATGGACTTCATTCGAAAATTGTGTGCGCAAATCCATCATTGTGGTTTCACTATCATAGATACGAACCACTTGAAAAGCACCTTTATTCATCTCGCTTTTTTTATTCAACAAAAGTTTTATTGGCAATGGATTTTGATGAGATTGGTAAAAAAGATGTATTCCGGCTTCTCCTTGCAATAAATTCAACAAAGCATATCCTTTGCTACTGATAGTTTGATTGATTGGATCCAACTCATATTCCAAATCCAAATGATTGAAAAAGCTTTCATAAAAATGGAGTAATAATTCAATTTCTTTTTCTCCACTACCATCTATATAGGATTCAAAATACATCGTTACATGGTCTATTTTATTTTTCAGAAAGTCTTTTGCAAAGAGTTTTATGAATTGGACATCAATAAAACTATCTAAAAATTCGGTTTGAAAACTATCAAATTTGCTGGAAGCCAATTGATGCGTTTGAGACAACTCCTCTAGGGCTTCTTTCTGAAACAAACGATCCTTCATGTTTTCCCGATAAGCTCGGTCGTATTTATTGGAACGAGGAATAAATTCACTTGATTTGAATCGTAAAGGAATGTAGGGTTGTTCCGTAAAATTATTATCTCTAAAACCCAACATTTTTGTTTGTATGCTTTGTTTTGTTGCGGTAATTTTATCCTTAAAAGCATAAAATTGCCAATTGCTGGCATCTACAATATTGTTTTCCGACGTATTGAATGTTTTCTTGATACTAAACTCTATTCTTTCTAGTTGAGTAATCAGGCTTTGGAAAAAACGTCTCCCCTTTCTTTCATTGGGCAATTTGGGCAACCAATCGGAAGGCAAAGCTTCTACAAAATCAAGGGGTTCTATGTGCGGAACCAATCGCTCATGCTCTATTTTTATCTCTAAAATAATAGGTCTGTCAAAGTTGGTACTAATCAATTGGTCGGCAGATAATGCTGTCAAATCTTGTTCAATTTGACGTTTGAGTGCCCGTCCGCCCATTTTGGCATCAAAGCCTCGACGTGCGACCCATCGGAGTGCTTCCTTTGAGATATTGAGAATGGTTGTTCGCCTGACAAAACCATCTCTTTGCAACAATTCTTTGATTTGCAAACGAGCAATGTCGTAAATATGTTGGAGTTGAAGCGGATCAAAAATGACTATTTTGTCAATTCTATTGACAAATTCTGGTCTAAACTTTTGTTCTACTGCTTTTTTGTAAACGTCATTTTGATTTTGACTTTGCGTATCATAACCAAGCGGATGAGCTGCTTTTTCGGCACCAACATTCGAAGTCATTATTATAATAGTGTTGGTAAAATCGACCGTACGAGCATTGCTATCTGTTAGGCGACCATCGTCCAATACTTGTAGCAATATATCGTGTACTTTGGAATATGCTTTCTCTATTTCGTCTAAAAGAACAATCCCAAAAGGACGGTAACGCACTTTTCCAGTGAGCATTCCTTCAGGATTATGCAAATCTCCGATAAGGCGTTGGACAGAATATTCGTCGATATATTCGTTCATATCGAAGCGCATCAAATAATCTTCGCTTCCCAAAATATATTGGGCTAAAACTTTGGCTGCCTGCGTTTTTCCGACTCCGGTAGGACCAATGAATAAAAATGAAGCATTGGGTTTATTGGGGTCACTGAGTTTCGATTTGATAAGATGAATGACATTGGCAAGTGCATCAACAGCGGCCTCTTGTCCTATCAATTTTTTAGCTATTTCGTTGCGAACTTGATCTTTCTCAAATTGATGGCTCACATCGAAAATTTCGGTATTCAGTCCACTAATATCTTGAAATTCGTTGCGGACTTCTTCTGCATCTATCGTTTTGAAACGATATTTGACACTTAGTTTTTCCAATAATTTGAGGATGCTACCAGGTAAGGCTTCGTGTTTGAGAAAATTGCGCTGTATACTCAATAATTGTTCGATTGCCTTTATCGAAATCTCACAATTATTGTCCGATTCCAGTTTTTTTCTTTTTTGAAGAATGATTTTGGTTGTTGTTTCAATATCAGCTTCTCCAATACGTATGACCTGAAATAAATCACTAAATCGTCTATCTTCTTCTTGAATAGTTTTCCATTCCTCGGGCGAGGCCAAGAGGATGGTTTGCAACTGTCGCTTCTCAATATAAGGTTTCAACAAAGCTGCCATCGTCATATTATTTTGGGCAGATTTCCCAATCCGAAGCAAAGCTATCGGATTGTCTATCAACAACTTATCGGATTGAGTGTGTACAGGATGCGGTTTTTGCAAAAACTTAATAATTGATTCTAATCTCTTTTGCCACCATCCGACAATACTCATGCCCGAAATGACCCGAGTAGGATCGAGCAACCAAATTTGAGCGCGATGTCCATGCTCTTTTTTTGTATTCAAAAAAGAGCGAATGACTTCGTGAATGAGTGTATGTTTGCCTACTCCAGTTTTACCAATTAAGACAATCGGCGTATTTTCTTTGCTGTAAATAATTTCATAAATCCGTTGCACCAGTGCGTCTTGCAAAAAGGCTTCTTGCAATTCATTTGGATATAAATCATTGAGATTTTCGGCTACTTTTTCTATTTCTACTGCTCCTTCAAAGTCATTATTTGCTGACAAGCGACTAAAAAACAACTGGCTAGGGTCTTTTTCAAATTTGAAGCCATCGTATTGAACGTTTACACTAATGTCAACAGTAGAGAGGAATTCTTTTTTATTGGAAAAATAAGGGGTTAAATCCAAATCTCTACCATATTGTTCTTTTGCTTTTTTGAATAAATGGGTAACAACTCTTTGTACTTCAGCTTCCAAATTGACTTTACGGTCTTCGCCTTTCTGAGCGATAAATATATAATAAGAAAAGTTGGGTAAACATACAAAGGTTTGGTTTTGCAAATCAAAAGCCAATGCCGTTATGAGACCTTCTACAAATTGACTTTTTATGGTGTTGGAATATTTGATGTGTTTGAACTCCAATTCGGGATTAAACATAAACCAAAGAAGCGTATTTGCCGTTGCTTCGTTGAGCACAAAACCCTTGAAATAATAGCGAATTTCTTTTTGAAATTGGCGAATAGCCCAATCAAAACTTCGATTGGTGGCAACAGGGTAAGGCAAAAAGATAGACTTGATATGATAGTTTGGGATACTATTTACCTCTAGGTTTTGAACAAGGACAGGAATATTTAATTTTATGTTTTTCATCGAGAATTGTGAAATTACATGGAAAAATTCAGCTATCCAAAAATGTTAAATTGAAAATGAGATAAACGGAATGAATATTTTTTTGCGTTGGAAGAAAAGATTTGCTCATGAAACAAAACGACCAACACTATAAAATTATGTTTTTTGTTCGCACACTCTTATTTTTATCGCTACTACTATTTTACTTCAATGGCTCGGCACAGGTGCATATTGGTTTTACAATGGGTTTTAATTTGTCCAAAACATCTGTTTTGTTTGATTCGGATATGAATTCCTATATTTTGAGTAGAAGAGGTATAAGCCGTCCTAGTTTTTATATTCCTGTACAGTATCCTTTAAATGATTGGTTGAGCCTTTCTACAGGCTTGAGATATTCGGAAGAAGGGAACACATTGCAAATAGAAAACGGGAATACATTTGTAAGCAATAAAATTGCTTATTTAAGTGTCCCTATTTTGGCAAAAGCACGTTTACAATTGAATAAATATGCTTTATATGGAACTATTGGTCCATATATTGGTAGAGCTATTTCTGCCCATTCGATTGATTATCGATTAGAAAATCCAATTAAAATAAAATTGCAATCTCAACGAAAAAGTTCTTATGATTATGGTGTGATTGGTGGAATAGGAATAGAACGAAAATTGACCAAAGACTTGAAAATCATTTGTCAACTCAATTCCCAAATTGGTTTCCATGATATAAATTTGGAGGAAGATTCCGAAAGTTTTACGGAATCTTCTGGCTTATTATTAGGTTTATTAATTCCTATAAGTCATAAACAATGATTTATCGTATCAATGTGGTTTCACCTTTAAAAGATCGTACTTTACCATCTAAAAGTTCAACTTCTAAATACCAAACGTAAACACCTGTGGGCATTTTTTTATCCTTGAATGTACCATCCCAACCAACAGAAGAGTCGTTTATACCAAAGTTTGAGCCTTCGTAAACCAATTCTCCCCATCGATCATAAATTCTAAAGAAATTGATTTTTTCAATTTTTTCAGATTCTCCATGAACGACCAAGAAATCGTTGAGTAAATCTCCGTTTGGTGTAAATCCAGTAGGAACTATGATTTCGATTTGTCGGTCAATAAATATATTGATACTACTCATTGCTGAACATCCATTTTCGTCAGTGACAACTAATTCATAATTGGCACTCGTTTCAGAGGCAATTGTTGGCGTAGCACAATCCGTACAATCTAATGTCGCTAAATTATTGGTATTCCAATTATATTGGATATCTCCAATAGTATTTTCAATGTTCGGAAAGAGCGTAACTTCTTCGCCGAGAGCTATAATAATATTATCTCCTAAATCAATTGTGATGGGTTGAGGTTCAGAAATCGTAGCAGCACTCATCAAACTAGTGATACATCCATTAGCATCTTCCACAAATACGATATAGTCATTTGGGCTAAGACCCACAAAAGTATTGTTTGTAGTAAATTCTTCTCCATTGATGCTGTACAAATAAGGAGATGTACCACCTATCGCATTTATTGAAATGATTCCATTATTGAGTCCTGCACAACTCACTTGTTCTATAGAAACATCTCCATTAATAATTCCCACAGGTTGAGGGACATCAACAGAATATTCATTTTTACAATCATTGGCATCTGTAATGGTCAAAGAATAATTTCCACCAGCAATGTTTTCAAGATTAGCAATGGTATCACCAGTGGACCATTCATACTGAAGAGGAGCTAATCCTCCATTAGTAGTGCTTATGATCGACCCCGTCTCTGCACCATAACAACCAACAGCTGAAACATCAAAAGTACTAGAAATCAATAAGGCTTCTGTCAGTTCGAATGAAGACTCCGTCGTACAATCATTTAGGTCTGAAACAGTTACTGTATAAGTTCCTTGTCCCAAACTAGATAAATCTTCTTCTGTAGAGTTATTACTCCAATTGAAAGAAAAACCACCCATTCCTCCTGTAACTAACAGGTCAATTGCGCCATCTTCATCACCGCTACATCCAACAGGACTACTTGTTCCTTCAATATTGATGGCTTCGGGTTGATTAATTGTAATACTCATTGTGTCTTGACAATCATTGCTATCGATAGCAATTACAGTATATGTACCTGCTGCTAAATTTGAATCAATATTTTGAGTGGTTCCTGTATCCCAAATATAATTGAATATTTCTGTACCACCCGTAGCTGTGGCAGTAACTGTTCCATCAGAACTATTGGCACAAGACAAATCGGTACCTTCTACTTCTAAGACAATGGTAGCTGCACCTTCAACGGTGATAGATTCGACCGTAGAACAAGCATTTTCATCGCTTATCGTTACACTATATGTCGCAGGACTTAAGTTTTCAATATTCGAAGTCGTTTCGCCATTGCTCCACAAATACGTATAATTAGCTCCTTGTCCTGCAAGTATCGTAGCCATTGCTTCTCCATCATTGGTATTAAAACAAGAAGCTTCATCTGCAAATAACATGACAGTCAAAGGTTCTGGATTGGAAAGTGTATATGTAGCAGTTTCAGTACAATTAGAATTGTCTGTAACTGTAAGAATAAAGTCTCCTGCACCAAGATTGGTAATCAAACTATCGGTACTTCCATTACTCCAAGCATAATTCAGCATACCTGTACCTCCAGATGTGATGGCTGCAATACTACCAGACAAAAGAGTATTGCAATCAATTTCAGTAATAATTGCTTCTTCTAACACAATGCCATTAGGAGCAGTCAAAGAAACCGTATCCAAATGTTCACAGTTATTTATATCTGTAATCGTTACAAAAAAGTCACCAGAAGAAATATTACTATTCAAAGAATCTGTTGTTGAATTGCTCCAATTGAATGTAAATGGTCCATTTCCGCTTGCTATTTCAAATGCAACGACACCGTCTGTACTACTAGAACAACTAATTGGATTGACTATGATTCCATTGGAAACAAGAGGGTCTGCTTCTTCTATTGTAAATTCTACGGAAGTAGCACAATCTAAATTATCTATAATTTCGACAATATAAGTATCGGGTGCGAGATCTTCAAAGACACCAGTAGAATTGCTTTGCTGCCCCAATGTAAAAGTCAAAGGAGCCATTCCTCCCGAAGCTTCAATTAAAACTTGGCCATCGTCGAGACCTTGACAAGAAACAGAAATGACATCAGTCAAAGTTGCCGTTGCTGGTATGCAATTCAATGCAGCACATTCAAAATTAGCTAAAGGACCATTGCCGCAGTCGCTAAAAGTTTGTACTTGAATACTCACATTTTCGCCCACACCAAGTCCAGAAATATTGTGTCCTGTTGGTGGAAGATTGGGGCTTACCCAACCCGTTCCATTTATATTTATTTCATAATTATTTGCTCCAGCAATATCTTGCCAAGCAAAGGTTATTTCGCCCGAAACGCTGTTATCGCAATCAATTTGAGGAGCAGCTATTGCATCAATGACTTCGACTATGATCGTATCTTTCACGACACAACCATAAGTATCGGTAGCTGTAACTTCATAAGTTGTTGTAGCGTTAGGTGTCGCAATTGGATTGGGACAATCAGAACAACTCAAACCAGAAGTAGGACTCCAATCATAGTCAATTTCATAGCTACTATTAAAGCAAATCGACCAACTAAATAGTTGTCCGATTGCCGTTGGCGTATCATCTATCATTAATAATTGCCAAGTTCCATTGGTTGGATTATTGCCATCCCAAAGGTCTGAAAAATACCCTTCTGGTTGAAATTCCCCTGAAAAAGGAACAGCACTAGAAGGTGCAGCAATAGGATTACCAAATTTAATATCTTGAGTTGAACTTGGAGTAAAACAAGTATTGAGGTACAAATCATCTCCTGTACCATTTCCTCCATCGCCGCCATTATCACTTGTCAATTCTATAAATAAACCGCTTGGACTAACTAAATAAACATCTAAGTCATCTATCCAAGGGTGAACCAAACTATCGATACAAACAGATTTTATAGTTTCGGGATCAAGTTGCAAAGGTGCAACACCAGATACTTCTATACTAGAAGTAATAGGAGTATTAACAGGATGTATAATGGAAGGAGTCGTATTTCTAAAAAAAGGAGGTGGTGGAATCGACACATTTAAGGTTGCATCTAAAGAGGCATCCATACCGCCACACAAAGTTATGCTATCTACCAATGTAGGAGCTACTATTATTTTATCTCGTACATTAATCCAAAAAGTATCTCTATTGCAAATATCTCTTTGTATATCAATACCAATAGTCTCAATGGGTTCTGGCATATTATCTTCAAAAGCATTTATAATAATGCTCCCTTCGGTACTTCCAGCTGGAATTGTAATATTACTCGCTAGATTATTGAAATCTACACCAGAAGTAGCTGTACCTATAAGATCATATTCAATCGTCTTATCTTGGTCCAAAGCGTATGGTAAAATAAAAGAAACCTCTGCGTCTGAACAGCCTTCCACAATAGAACCATCAACGCTAACCGTAACCATTTCTACTTGAATTGTCCCTGTTCCAAAACTTTTAGCTTCCAGAAAAACGGCAGAATCAAATTGTGCATCTGCTTGGTCGGCTATTGCCAACTTAATTACATATTCCTGACAAGGGACTACTGCAACTTCTGCAATAAATACATCCAAGTAGGCATCGTAAACAAAATTAGGATTACCTGTATTATCATTATAAAATTGTTCGTTTATTGGTTGGCAGTTTGGGTCATCTGGATTCGTACTATGAACATTATTAATGGCAACAGGTAAGTTAGTACCTGGTACAATAGCTATATTTTCGGACATATAGTTTCCACCAGAAGGATTTGGACCCGTTATAAAGAATCCAAAAATATCGTTAAAAGAAGCACAAGTAAACTCGGGATATTCCTCCGAAGCAAAAACATATTTGAATCTTAATGTATCCGCAACAGGTACAAAAGATATTTCGTATTTACATAAATTGTATACATTCTGAGTCGCCAAAGCAGAAATATCTACATCCGTTGCATTACTACCGTTATCGTCATCAGAATTAATATTGGAAGGGCTATCTGCACCTATAGAGGCATTTCTTGTTTTTGCATTTCCTGTAGTAAGCACAATTCCTCTTTCTATCCCTACATCATTCATCGCTTTTTGAAAATAACCAACAGCATCGTCTGTCCCTTCATAATTAATATTTGTAATTTCTACTCCGTCTCCAAGAAATACATTAGTAATCAAATTTTCTACGGTATAAGGTGGATCTTGTGTATCAAATACCTCTAAAATTTGAGCAAAGGAAGACGCTTGATAAAGTAAATAGACAAAGCCCGTCAATATAAATTTTCTTGCAAAATCAAGAAATTTTATTTTTGACAAATAGTTTAGTGTAATATCTGACTGGTAAATCATGTTTGTCCAATATTTTGGCATTCTTCAGTATTAAGTGCTTAGTTCATTGTCCCAAAAAAATAAGCAGAAATACATCACTTCTCTACTAAGTACAAAGAAATGGTCTATTTCTTTGATAAAAAGTAAATGTATTTCTAAATTCTAACAATACTTTGTACAAAAATTATACCTAAAAGAGATAAGGTAAAACTACCTCTATTTGCATCATTTTTTGGTGTGTTCAATAGTATTGTTGTTGGAATAATATTACTACTTACTAAATACCCCTTATTTTAGTGATTATCTATAGTATCTATCATTTTATCTAAAAAAGTAGATCTTTTAGCATAATTCACTTACTTTCATCACAATTAATTAATTTTGTCGAGAATTCAATTATTTAAGTCTTGAGATAAAATTTTTAGAAATTTAAACAAATCTAAAATGAAACAATTTTTCAAATTTATTTTCGCCTCCTGTTTAGGGGTTATATTAGCCTCTTTTGTGGTTATGTTGATAGGTGGCGGTGTCATCGGTCGTTTGGTTGCCAAAGAATCCAAAAGTGTTTCGGTCAAACCAAATTCGATTCTAGAATTAAAATTCAATGAACCTATTCCAGAACGATCGAATAATGTTCCTGTCAATTTCAGTGAATTTAAAACGGAGAAAACCCTTGGTTTGCATGATATGGTTGCTGCGATTGAAGCAGCAAAAGAAGATGATAATATAAAAGGAATCTTCCTCAATCTCAACGGAACTTCGGGGGGACAATCAACTAAAGCGGTTTTGCGAGACGCTTTAAATGATTTTAAAACCAATGATAAATTTATCATCTCTTATGCAAAATATTACACGCAAGGAGATTATTATTTGGCAAGCGTTGCCGACAAAGTGTATCTCAATCCAGTCGGAGGTTTTGATTTCCGAGGTTTTGGTGCGCAAGTTACTTTTTTCAAAAATATGCTCGACAATCTTGGTGTAAAAATGCAAGTTTTTTATGCTGGTAAATTTAAAGGGGCTTCTGAACCTTATCGTCGCACTAGTTTGAGCGACGAAAATCGCTTGCAAATAAGAGAATACATCAGCAGTTTGTACGCTGTTTATCTAAAAGATATTGGAAACTCTAGAAATTTAAGTCCTGCGCAATTGGAAAAAATGGCCGATGAAATGGCTATTCGAAAGCCAGAAGATGCGCTTGCCAACAAATTGGTAGATGTCTTGGGTTATTATGACGAAGCGGTCAGCGAAATGAAAGTTAGAGTTGGATTGGAAGAAGATGACAAACTCAAATCTGTTTCTTTGGGCGATTATGCCAAAGGTGTTTCTAAGAAGAGCAATTTTTCTGTAAAAGATAAAATAGCCATCGTATATGCCGAAGGCGGAATTGGTTTGGGCGAAGGAGATCCTGGCTCTATTGGAGATGAAAAGTACATGAAGATTTTACGTAAAGTTAAAAATGACGACAAAATCAAAGCCGTTGTTTTGCGGGTAAATTCTGGTGGCGGAAGCGCTTTGGCTTCTGATAATATTTGGCGAGAAATGACTCGCTTGAAAGAAGCGGGCAAACCTGTCGTCGTTTCTATGGGTAATGTGGCTGCTTCGGGTGGTTATTATATTGCTTGTATGGCCGATAAAATTTATGCCGAAGAAAGTACCATTACGGGTTCTATTGGTGTCGTTGGTGCCATTCCAAGTACGCAACAATTGATGAACGAAGAACTAGGAATTACTTTTGATACCGTGCGAACGGGCAAATTTGCCAATGGCATGTCCATCGTTTATGATATGAGCGAAGAAGAAAAAGCGATTACTCAAAAAAGTGTAGAAGATATTTACGAAATATTTTTGAAACGCGTTTCTGAAGGTCGTGGTATGACTCGTGATGCCGTCAATGAAGTAGCGCAAGGTAGAGTTTGGGTTGGCCCAAAAGCTAAAGAGATTGGTTTGGTAGACGAAATTGGTGGCTTGGATGATGCGGTTGAGGCTGCTAAAGAATTGGCTGGTCTCGAAAAATATCGCCTCAAAGAATACCCAATTGTAAAAGAACCCATCGAGCAATTAATGGATGAATTTATTGGCAAAAAAGATACAAAAGCGATTCAAAAAGCTTTTGTTAAATCGGAGCTAAAAGAGATTTATCCTTATTACGAAAAGGTCAAAAATTTACAAGAGTTCAAAGGAATACAAATGCGTTTGCCTTTTGAGGTAGAAGTGCAGTATTAATTATAGCCATCACTTAAAATCTGCCTGCCTGTTTTAAACTGTTTATTTGTTTAAAATTGTTCGTTCTTGGACAAATACCGTGGTCAGGAAAAAGTGAAGGTTAAATTTGCGGGCAGATTCATAGCGTTTCTGCATAGAAATTTCGACATTCAATTCTTTACTGACAATAGTTCACGGGATTTGGGAAAGAACCAAATTGTTTAATGCTTGGGGCAGATAAATATACAATTGTCTTAATTTTCAAGGGCAACAAACAACAGTTTGTTGCCCTTGATTTTTCATACCAAATCATTTTCATCATAAGCCAAATTGTTTTCATCTCCTTGCGCTCCTTTCGTATTTTTTTCCAAAGAAAAATCACCTTCAAACAATCGAAATCCGACATAATAGGTGACTTTTTTTTCTTCAAAAACCATCCGAATTTGTCGTTGCTCACTCACCGAAAGATAGGTCACTTGACGAATAATTTTCGCCCGATCTCTTAAATCCAAAAACCGATATCCATCCAAAAAACAGGACAACTGAAAGACCTCTCCTAGCGCATCAATTTTTTGCAAAGGCTGCACTCTAGGGTAAGCAACTTCCTTATCTGTCAGTTTTTCGACTTGTTCTTCTTTAAAAATCGACATTTGAAAAGCAGAATGATGCAAATAGAAAAAAGTGCCTTGTCCAAGTTCATCGGAAACGATGAATTGCTTACCCATTTCCTCTTTTTCAAAATCGAATCGAATCTCTTTTTCCAATTGATAAGCCTTGTTTTGATGATAAAAAATCCCACCAAAACCTACTCCATAAAAAGGTTCTTTTTGTGCATCGGCTTTTGCCTGAATTCTAGCTTTGGGTTTTAGTCCGTGTCTTTTAAATTTCGACATGCTTTGGTTTATCTTTTTAGCCTTAAGTTTAGGAAATTTGTTCAAATAGTATTAATTTCAAATTATACTTCCTTTTCAAAAATACAGCAAAAATGATTCGAATCACATTCCTGCTCTTCTTCTTATACAACTGCTTTTCCTTCAAAATAAATGCCCAAATCAACATACCTACTATCCAAACCAATTCTTGGATGGGCGATATTTACGAAGTATAAAAGATGTTAAACTTAAAGAAATGAAATTGCTGGGTACACATAATGCACTCTACGAAAGAGATGGTGGAGCTAATTTTTGTGACCAACAAGGAGAATCTATTGCTTCTCAATTTTTGGATGGTGCTCGTTATTTTGATACTCGAATTGGTTATGATGGTTCTTTTTATGCCTTCCACGGTAGCCTCTGTTCTTATGTTTATGGCGCTGATACCGATTTACAAGACCTAAAAACTGCTTTGGATAATAATCCACAAGAAGTCATTATTCTCGAAATTCACCAAACAGAAGGAGACAATCAAGCAATCGCAGATATGTTGTATTCGATTTTTGGAAATATCCTTATCGAAAACACCAATTCTATTCAATTGACTTATGAAGAAGCCATCAATGAAGGTCAAGTATTGCTTATTTCAATACCAATCCTAGTTCAAATGCAAATGCTTTTTGGTCGAGTTCGTTTATTACATCCGATTGGTTGGGACCAATGACAATGATGAATTGAGGGATTGGGTCGCCACTCAAATCAATACATTGGATTTGAGCGATTATCCGAGCGATCAATTTTGGGTTCGACAATGTGCTCGTTCTTATGTAGCACCTTTTACTTTCGAATCCTTGATGTCGATGTCCGAAGGAACTAACCGTCGCTTTGAAGAAGCTTGGATTGATGAAAACCTCTGGATGAGCAAAGATTGGAATTGTATCAAATTGGATTGGTTTGGTTATCACAATCATTTGCAAAAAGTAGTAGAGCGTATTGCACGTTGGTATTATTCGACAAATGCCATGGAAACTAGTGTTGATTTACCAAAAGGTGTTTATAAAATTCGCGCCAAGCACTCCAATAAGTATTAACACCAGATGGTGTTAATATCACACAATATGTGGACCTCAACTTATCCGCACAACAATGGATTGTAGAACCTGTAGGTAAAGGCCGATACCTGATTTCTGGTTTGGATAGCGGAGAAATAATAGAGGTTACAGGCGACCAAATGGCAAATACTTCCAATGTTTTACAAAAACCAATGCGCCCATTTAATAATGCCTATTGGTTATTGGAAGAAGCCGAAATGGGTTATTATTATGTTCGTTCCCTTTCAAGTGGTCGGGGCTTGGATGTAGAAGGTATCTCGACAAATGACGGAGCCAATGTCTCTATATATGATATCGTGGGAGCTGACAATCAAAAATTTGCCTTTGAATTGATAAACCCTCTTGTTGATTCAAATTTCAAAATGGATAAGGAATATATTTTGGAGGCCAAACACTCGAGCAAATTAATAGAGCTTGCCAACGGAGCTTCTTCCAATGGAAGTCTATTGGTGCAAAATGAGTGCAACGGTGCTACGCAACAACGCTGGCGTTTGCATTATTTTGGGGCAAATCAATACATCGTAGAAGTTCTTCATAGTAATAAAGTGTTGGATGGAACCAATTCTGGCAGCAATTTATACCAATGGAAACGCAATGATTCCACTCCCCAACATTTTGTTCTGATGGACTTGGGCAATGGCTATTATAGTATAAAATCGCAATATACTCAACAGTTTGCAAGTGTATCAAATGCAAGTCTAGATAATGGCGCTCAGATAATTTTCGAGCCTTGGACAAATGCCGACCACCAACAATGGAGTATTGTTGATGTAACAAACAGTACTTGCATTAGTTGTCCAGACGATTTAGCCTTGTCAAACCCTTATCAATCAGGTACTTATCAAGCAATCAATTCAATTACAGCTACAGGAAATATTATAGATAATGTCTTGTTCTCTGCTGGTACCAGCGTCGATTTACTCCCTGGTTTTTGTGCCAACCCTCAAAATGGAGCTTGTTTTGAAGTGCAAATGGCTGCTTGTATAGAGTAGGTTTTTTTTACAAGAAAACCTTTTGTTAGCATTCCTTTTAGTACATTTGTGACCAATACTTCTTTATGAAAAACTTCGCAATTGCTGCTGGACACGAGTTGACTGCTGAAACCGCTGCAAATATATTGCAAGCGGGTGGTAATGCTATTGATGCAGCTATATCGGCCTTTCTGGTATCGTGGGTTGCTGAACCTTGTATGTCTTCGGGAGGTGGAGGTGCTTTTGCTAATATTTTTTTGGCAAAAGGAGAAGCCTACCTTTTTGATTTTTTTTGTCAAACCCCTCAAAAAAAACGTCCTCAGTCGGAATTAGATTTTTATCCAATAGTCGTAGATTTTGGCGATACGACTGAGACTTTTTATATCGGAAGAGGTTCGTCGGCAGTACCAGGAAGCATTGCAGGAGTATTTGCCATGCATCAGCATTTTGGAACAATTCCAATGACTGAATTGGTCAAACCAGCTATTCAAGCTGCCAAGGAAGGCGTTATTGTCAATAATTTCCAAAGCCATGATATAGGTTTATTGAGTCCCATTTTAAAGGCATCTACACAAGCTAATCCTTTTATTGTAAATGGAAAACTCGTCAAAAAAGGAGACCGAATGAGCTTCCCTTTGTTGGCAGATTTTTTAGAATATATGGGAAAAGAAGGGCAAGATTCTTTTTATAAAGGAGAAATTGCTCAAAAAATAGTAGCAACACATCAAGAAAATGGCGGTTTATTGACCAAAAGTGATTTGGAAAATTACAAGGTGTTGATTCGAAAACCGCTTCAATATAAATACAATGGAAAAACGGTTTTGACCAATCCTTTGCCTTCTTTGGGAGGAAGTTTAACCGTCTTATTGCTTCATTTTTTGGGTCAGGTAGATCAACATAAAAACCCAAAGGGTTTTGAACATATATTGGAGGTCTATAAGGCGATGCAAAAGTTGCTTAAAGCTGGAAAAACTCCCCAGCAGCTCGCCAAAGCATTGCAAGAAATTTTACCCAATTTCAGTTACAATCCTGCACAAAGTTCCAATCGCCATGGCAGTACTTCTCATTTCAATATTGTAGATAAATGGGGCAATGCCGTTGCGCTGACCATGACTATTGGCGAAGGATCATCCAATTTTGTGGAAGGTACAGACATACAGATGAATAATATGTTGGGCGAATTGTCATTGATGCCCAATGGTTATCATTCTTGGGTTCCCAATATTCGCTTATCTTCGATGATGGCGCCTACTATTGTTTTGGATGAGAAAGAGCGACCCGAAATCATTTTGGGCTCGGGCGGAGCAAGCCGAATTCCATCGGCAATTACACAAGTATTAAATAATTTAATAAATTATAATTTATCTCTAGAAGAAGCCGTTTCTTACCCGAGACTTCATTTGGAGCATCAAAAATTCAATGTAGAATATGGTTTTGAAAATGTTCAGAAAAATGCAATTTTTCAAGATGAATTGTTGCAATGGAGCAGCCAGTCTATGTTTTTTGGAGGTGTTCATACTATATTAAAACAAGGAAACTCGTATATTGCGAAAGGCGATGACCGCCGAGATGGGGTACATATTGTAGGTCATTCATAAATACTAATTCAAAAAAAATCATATCAATCTCAATGCAAAAAATCATACTGACCCTTCTATTTCTTTTTTATTGTTTAATAGCGAATGCAATACAAGTTGTATTTTCTGGACAAGTTAAAAACGCATCGACAGATGAAGTTCGTGTTTCCCTGTTAATCAATGAATTAACACAAGAACGTTCCGTTTTTGTGTGTCGTCTAAATGAAGAGGGCAAATTTACTATTTCGATAGATGTAGCCCAAACACAAATTTCTCATTTCTTGTACAAAGACAGAGTTCAGGAACTTTTTGTGGATTTGACATTGCCCAAAATTGATTTTGAAGTAGATGCCAATGACTGGGACAAAACGCTTTTTTTCAAAGGCTATAGTAGTTCAAATAATCAATTTTTCAAGGTCTTTCGTTCCTATTATCTCAAGGGTATTGACAAGATTGAAAGTTATGATTTAGGTTTTTTATCGACCTTTTTTGACCAAGAACAAGCCAACCGAGCAAAGTCCTACTCTATCCACGATTATTTCAATACTTTGCAAGATAAATATTACGAACAAAAACGTTATTTGGACAATTCTCCAAAAATCAGTCGTGCCATGCGAGACTTTGCTCGCAATGAAATCAATTGGCGTTATGAAACCAATAAATTGGGCTATTTTTTATTCAATAAAGATTTTATTCCTTCCAATAAATTAAGAGACTATTGGCTTCAATACCAATTGATGCAAACAGTCGATATTAGTGATGAAAAGTCGCTCCAATTTTTGTCTTATCAAAATCTATTATCGGCTTTTATCCATTACTTGCACCTCGAAAGTTTACAAGGGAAAAAACAAGACTTGGATTTGGATTTTTATCGCTTTATTGAACGAAATTTGAGCGGAAAATCGCGTTTTTTTATGCAAGGAAAATTGATGCTCAATGCCTACCAAAATGGTCATCCCGACTTGGCACAGCGAAAATTTAAAGCCTATCTTCGTTTCAATCCTTTTTCTGATTATACTCGAACTCTAGAGTACATTTTTGGTAATAATCTAGACCATGTAAAGAAAGAAAATGTGCCCGATTTTGAGTTCATAAACATGCAAGAACAGACCCAAAACCTAAGCGATTATAGAGGCAAAGTCGTCTTTGTGAGTCTGTGGGCAAGTTGGTGTGGCCCTTGCATCAAAGGCTTTAGAGAGACGGCGCAAAGTCGTCAAGAATTATCCAGAATGGGTGTCGTTTTTCTAAATGTCAATATTGATGAACAAGAACATCTTTGGCGCAATAATATACATAGAGTAAATTCTCCTGGGGAACACGTTTTTGCGACCAATTTATCTGCTTTTCAGAAAAAAATGGGTTTTACCACAATTCCATTTTATGCTTTGGTCGATAAATATGGTCGTCTCAATTACCTTTCAACGGAAGATATTAATACGAGTAAAGAAGATTTTATGGCATTACTGAAGCAGTAGCTTTGCTAGATGTTGACTTTTTTAATGCGTAATGATTTAACGAGAAACGAGTAATGATTGCGAACTTGAACACTTGAACACTTGAACACTCGAACACTCGAACACTCGAACACTCGAACACTCAAACACCAATAAAACACATGAAAAACCCTTATGCTACTTTCGTAAAAGACCAAGTTTTAGCTTTGCTCAAAGAGCTGAATCCTGAAACCAAAGCCCTTTGGGGTGTGATGAGCGTACAGCACATGATAGAACATTTGAATCTTATTTTTGCTATTTCGAATGGTAAAATACAGATGACTACAGATGTAGATCCTGCGAAATTGGCTTATCGGAAAATGCGTTTTTTTGAAGCCGATAAACCCATGCCTCGTTTTATTCCGATTCCTGGCGTTTCGGCGGAAGAGCCACTAGATTTGAGGTATCCAGATATAGAAACAGCATTGGCAAAATTGGAAAAACAAATGAATCTCTTTTGGGAATATTTCGATAAAAATAAAGAAGTCAGCGAATTGCATCCTGTTTTGGGCCCACTCAATTTTGAAGAATGGACGGCTTTTCACGCACGTCATTGTCGCCACCATTTGGCGCAATTTGGAGTGCTCGCAGATGATGCTGTTTTAGTTTTTTAGCTTCCAATTATCTATTTCTAATGTCAAATTAAGCTTCTTTATTTAAAATTCCAAAAATAATGATTCGAGATTGCATGATTTACACCTAAATAATATTGACCAGTAGTACTTGAACACCTCAACACTTTCACACTTTAAAACGTCCGCAGGACAAATCAAAAAATCAAAAAGGATAACCAATCGCCAAATTATAATTCACAATAGAAGGTCGGAAAAAGTCCACAACCCGATAATCTGAGAAGCGATACAACTGCCATTGACTTCCGTTCTCGTCAATGTAGGGCGTGCGCAATTTGTAGCCCATATCCAAGCGAATGATGAAAAAGGAGAAATCAAAGCGAAATCCCATTCCTCCTCCTAGTGCAAATTCGTTGATAAAATTAGAGCTGAGTTGAGAACCAATTCTATCGGGATCTTCTCGGAGTGTCCAGATATTTCCTGCATCTAAAAATAAGGCACCTTCCAAAAGAAAATAAGGAATTAAATCGAACCGATATTCGGCATTAAATTCCATTTTTACATCTCCAGCCTGATAATAAGGCGGCTCCGTAACGGATGGGTCATTGAAAGAACCTGGGCCCAGCTGCCGCACGAGCCATGCCCGCACACTACTCGGTCCACCAATATAATATTGCTTGACATAAGGCACAACCGAAGTCAGTCCGCCAAAGGGCGAAGCGACACCTGCATAAGCTCGAAAAGCGAAAACTTTATTGTTGAGCAAGCTGCGATGATAACGGACATCGGCATCCAATCTCGCATAATGGGCAAAACTCGTATTGCTAATATTGAAGGGAGTTCTTTGTCGATTGATTAAGGTATTGAGGAGTAAAACTTCAGCTCCAGACACTTCATTGGTCAATCTAAATTGCCAAACACCTCCTTTGGTAAAGGTTTTACTGGTCCAAGCATAATTGAGATTTCGGTACAAAAATCCTGTAAATAACTGATTATCGCCAAGCGAGCGATTCAAAAAAGTATTATTATTCACAATGATTTGAAAACTATCTTTGATTTCGCTTTGGAAAAAATCAATTCCTGTTTGGTCAAAAATAATGCGCTCTTTTGCGTTCCGTGTGAGGTTATAACCCAACGTTACGTTAAAAGTATTGAAGGTATAATAATTGATAAAATCTTGGTAATTATAACTTAAAGAGACTCTCGAACGTGCTTTTTCTCGCAAATCTCTGTAAAAATTGTCGGTTAATAAAGACCTTTTTCCAAATTTCACTTTATTCATGAGCTTCCAATACCCCATATAATCAATAAATTTTGGGAAATACAAATCCGTTCTTGCGGTGAGGTCAAGCGAGTTGATACGCACGACTTTGTCGTCGTTGAAGTTGACTTCGACTCCGCCTTCTAGTAAAACATTGAGCAATTCTCCACCACCAAAAGTATTTCTATTTTGGAAATTGAGATTGACACCACCGCCGAGTGAAAACAATCGCCCTGTTGTATTGAGCGAAGACCGAAAGGAATTATTCAGTTCCGTTTCGATACCCATCGACATTCGTTTGTTGGGTGTCAGGTAGATTTTTACATCCAAAATATTTGCGTCGTTTGGATTTTCCTCCAAAATAAAATTGATAAACTTAAATATGCCCAAATTTCCTAATAAAAGATTGGTTTTGTCATAGTCTTTTTGTCGATAAAGATTCCCTTCTTCGAGGAATATTTGATTGAGTAAAACTTGAGGATTGAGTAAAAATTCCTTGTTTTTTGGAATCGTAAAGGTCACTCCATTGACCAAAGTATCACGAGTCTCTTGTTCAAAATCTTGTGTGTGATAATCAGGAAAAACTTGTATTTTTCCAATGGTATAAATCTGATGATGTAAACCTTTTTCAGGTCTTTGAATGTACAAATCGAGGTTTAGATTTCGCCCATTATTGGTACTATCTGACTCTAAATTTTGGATATAATTGCCATAAAAATAAGCATAGCCATTGTTGCGTAAAGTGTCGGTAATGCGATTGATTTCTCTATAATATAAATTTTCGCTTACCGCTTTTCCTTGACGAAGAAGGCTCGTTTTTTCCAATTCATCAATCAGGGGTTGCAGCAAAGTATCTACCGAATGGTATTGAATGGTATCCACATAATACCGTTTACCCAATGTTACATAGTACTTGACTTTGGCTATTTTACGTTTCGTATAAACAGCTTCTTCTGCCTTTACATTGGCTTGAAAATAGCCTTTTTTATTCAAAAAATTCATCATTGCTTCTGCCGAAGCATTGGCTTTTTCATCCGAATAAATACTCGGTTTTTCGGCAATTCGCTTACGCATAAATCGGTCGATACTCGTCGTATCTTGCTCCTGATTGGTTTTGTAATAAGCCCAAATACCCATTCTAAAAAATACAAAAAATTTGGAATTGGGTTTCGGCTTTGCCAATGTGAGTAATTCGTATTCGAGATTGGTCTTTTTCTCGTCTTGGAGGTCTTTTTCGGTAAAAACCACGTCGTTTTGCTCGACTAAAAATTCTTCATAGGTCAATTTCTTCTTCACCCCACAATTGCTCCATAATAAGGCAAGTAGAATAAAGAAAAGACCATAAAAAAAAGGCGTTTTCCTAAAAAGAATGTAAGATGTTCTGTTTCTTTGCATGTAAAATTCCGATGCTTTCGAAAAATAAAATCAAATATATACAATCTCTGCGTCTAAAAAAGAATCGACTGAAAAATAGTTCTTTTCTCGTGGAAGGCGAAAAAATTGTAGAAGAATTACTGCATGATGGGAAAATAAAAATTGACTTGCTTTGCGCAAGCCCTGCTTGGATTGAAACGCATCCTTTCTATCTTTCATTGTTTAAGGAAAAGTTAATCCCTACAAGTGAGAGCGAATTGAGCAAAATTTCGAACCTCAGTACGCCCAATCAAGTGCTCGCAGTTGCCCAAATGTCCCCTCCTAAGCTAGACTATAATGGTCTCGAAAAACAATTGAGTTTGTATTTGGATGGCATCCAAGATCCTGGTAATATGGGCACTATTTTGCGGATTGCCGATTGGTTTGGTATTTCCAAGGTTTTTTGTTCCATGCAATGCGCCGATTTGTACAATCCAAAAGTAATACAAGCAAGCATGGGTGCGTTTTTAAGAGTGAATTGTCATCGAATGGAATTTGATAAATTGCTCGAAGAGTGTCCAAATATCATTACCTTTGGTGCTGTATTGGAAGGAGAAAATCTATTTCAACAAGATTTACCAAAATCAGGAATGATTGTCATTGGCAACGAAAGCAAAGGAATTTCGGAGGAAGTGCTCCAAAAAATACAACATAAAATAAGTATTCCTGCAGCTGCTGCCAATGGCGCAGAATCCTTGAATGCTGGAGTTGCGACTGGAATCATTTGCGCTTTTTTTCTAAAAAACAGTTTATAAATAATCTCGCTTAAAGAGCTTAATTTCTTATAAAACAATAAATTAACAACAATGGGTTTAAGTATCACTTTAATCATAGTAATCATAACGGGTTTGATTTCGTATCAGGCTTTTACTAATAGAGAAATGCAGAGCAAATTGCTCTTCCACCCGCAAACAGTCAAATCAAAAAACGAATATTATCGCTTTTTGACGGCAGGTTTTGTCCACAAAGATTGGGCGCATTTGGGAATGAATATGTTTGTTCTCTACCAGATTGGTCAATTTATAGAACCTACATTTGATAGTCTATTTGGTGCGCCTTATGGCAGGGTTTATTTTCTTGCACTCTATCTGGGCGCAATCATTTTTGGCAATATTCCTTCCTTTTTGAAGCATCAAAATAATGGCTATTATTCGGCATTGGGCGCTTCGGGTGGTACATCGGGAGTCGTCTTTGCCTTCATCATTTTCATGCCTTGGGAATGGTTTATTTTCCCTCCGCTTCCAGGTATTATTTTGGCGGTTGTCTATCTTTGGTATTCCTCTTATATGGATAAAAAAGGGACAGATAATATCGGACACGATGCGCATATGTGGGGTGCCGTTTTCGGTTTATTTTTCACATTAGGTATTATCTATTTGCTTCGTCCAGAAGTGATGCCGATGCTTTGGGATGCGCTTTTGGCTGGTCCAAAAATGCCCAGTTTTTAGTCGTGTTTTACGTATTTTCCAAGTTATTTTTTTTCCTCATTCAACCTATAAACTGGGTTTTTGGATGTTTGATTTTTAGCTTTTTTAGCAAAAAACCGACCCGAAAAAGACGCTTTTTGTTGCTAGGAATTGGCTTCTTTTTCTTGTTTACCAATCACTTTATTTTCAATCAAGTGATGTCTTGGTGGGAACCCGAGCCCATCCATGTGGATGAATTGGAGGTGTATGATATTGGGATTGTAGCAGGCGGTTATTCCAATTTTTTTATCGAAAATGGCAATGGTCTATATCATTTCAGCGCAAGAGCCAATCGACTGACTCAGACCTCCGAATTGTTTTTTGCCAAAAAAATAAAGCGTATTTTATTGACAGGAGGTTCTGGCTACATGTTCGGTCAAGAACCTAGCGAAGCCCTTGAAGCCAAAAAATATTTACTCGCCATAGGAATTCCAGACTCTTGTATTTTATTGGAATATCAGTCTCGAACCACTTATGAGAATGCCCTTTACAGCAAGGTTTTCTTAGCCGAAAAGCAATACCAACATTCTAGTAAATTATTGATTACTTCTGCCTTTCACATGCCTCGCACACAAGCTTGTTTCCAAAAACAAGGCTTGGATTTCGATACTTTTTGTGTGGATTATATCGGCGAAAAAACACGCTTCGTTCCTGAATCTATCCTCATCCCCGACCGCTTGGGCTTTTATCGTTGGGAACGACTGATAAAGGAATGGGCCGGTTTTGCAATGTATTGGTTGAAGGGATATGTGTGAGGGTGTCCTGTGGATAGGTGTTCAGGTGTTTTTGTTTGGTTTGGTCTGGGCTAGAGGCAGATGGACTTTCTAAGCTTGGAGAGGCTCCGAGAACGATAAATGGTTTCCATAAACACAGTGGCGGCGGCATTTAGCCGACATTGTTTTATGCTTTTTTTTATTTCCTACTTTTAAGCTGCTTTTCTAATTCTTCGAGTCGTTTTTTCAGTTCTACATTTTCATCTTTTAAGTCTCCTACTTTTTCGGCTAATTCTTGTTTTTCTCGAATATGCTGTTCAATCGTATTTTCAACCTCTTCCTCTATTTCAATTTTTCGTAATAATTCTTCTTCTGTAGCTGCTTTTCTAAGCCTACTTGCAATTAGTTGTAGCAATTCATCATTTTCAAAATCCTTTTCCGAAAACTCAAGCATTTTCTTATCTCCGTCAGTTACATAAGACTGATTAAACACTTTTAAAACTCTTTCGATTTCGTTTCTTACTTTCTTCTTTAATCTCGGAATTTGAATGATATAACTGTCGTGTGTCAGTTTTTCTACAAATTCTTCTTTTGCCTCAATTTTTTTGTCGGTTATCAAATCGATGTATTCCCGATTAACTTTCAAAATCGAAGTAAGCACATTTACTAAGCGAAATCCCAAAAAGTAAATTGTTATTATCGGAAGGGCAGTTTTCTTTTTCTTAGTTGTTTCAGAAGTATCTTCTTTTCGGTAATTATCTCCTAAATATTTACGAAAACGCATAATATCTGCCGAGTTCTTACCTTTTTGCAGTTCAATTAGCACTTTTTTTCGCTTGCCGTCTTTTGTTTTTATCGTTGCTTTAAAATCTAAGCGAAGAATTATCACTTCAAACTTATCTGAACGACCTGCGTATTCTTGAGGTTCAACAGCAATCTCTATGATTTCTTCTCCCGTTATTTTGGAAAGTAAGCGTCGAGCAATTTCGCTATCTTCCATGAGATACTTGAAAACTACATCGTATATTGGATTAGCTAAAAGCATAATTCTTTTTTCACAAAGTTACGATTTTTTGTCATTGCTTCCCGAAAGTTTTCGGGACAGGCTGTTTTTCTTTTTTTACTTGACTGGAACAAGTTTATATCTTCACATATTTGCCTTCCTTTTTCTGCACGACATAAGCTCCTTTAAAGCCTTTTTCTTTTGCTTTTTCTCTGATTACTCTTGCTCTACCGATTTTAGTACCTGCATTGATTAAGACAATCGTAAATTCTCCTTTGGGATAGTTTACAAAATCACCATAAACATCTAGTCCTTTATCATCAAAATTGGAAGCATCCCGAAAAGCACCTAAACGAACAAAATATTGAGCAGCACTGCTTGTACTTGCTGGGCTACTTGGAGGCGAAGACGGTGTATTGGTTGAACGGACAACTGGTGCCGAATTTCCAGATTCATTGACCACATAAGCTTTAGTATAACCAATCTTTCCCAATTGCTTTTTCACAGCATCGGCTTCTGCTTTAGTTGCGTATATACCAATTCGAATACGCTTGTATTTGCCATCCTCTTTGATATACATTCTACCAATTTTTTCAGCATTAGCGTATCTACTTTTATCAAAAGGTTTATTGGCAGGAATAGCTGCTATCTGAATGCTATAACCTGTTGTTAAATTAGAGTCTCCGCTCTTTGTTGGGCTAGTCGGCTCCGCTGCTATTGTTACATCTGGTACAGCGCTAGGACTAATAACAGGAGGCAAAGAATCGTCAGTCTTTGTAGTGCTTGTATCATTACTGGACACAGGAATCGAAGTAGAAGAAGACATTAATGAGGTAATATCTAAAATACTCTTATCAACTCCCGAACCACTGTTTACACTTCGCTGAATTTCGGTAAAACTTGCTTTGGAAAACTTAATGGTATAATTTTGATTGAGTTCCAACAACAAAGAATAATACCCTTGAGCATCGGAGATGACTTGACTACTCGATTGAGAACGGAGATGGCTTGCTGTAATGACTACACCTTCTAGCGGAAGAGATGTTCCTGCTTGAATGACTCGACCCACAAAAGATTCTTTATTCCCCGTAGATTTCAAGCTTACTTCTATTCTATTGACTCCGTCCAAACCTTTTGATTTAACTTTTACCTTTTGCGTGGCGTAGCCGCTCAATGCAACCGTCGCTTCACAATCAAACAAGCCAGAAACTTGAAAGGCAAATTGTCCTTTTTCATCCGTCTGAACAATCCGTTGACCACAATCTGTAAAATCTATCGTTGCACCCGAAATAGCGGATTTCGTAGCCTCATCCACTACTTGAACCAAGTATTTTTCAGAAGATTTCCCAACTCGATAGATGTCCTCTAAACCTTTACCACCAACACGATTGGAGGTAAAAAAGCCAATATTTTTGACTTCATCATAAATAAATCCATAATCATCTCGACTAGAATTGATTCCAGTTCCTTGGTGAAATATCTTAGCCCAATTGCCTGCTCCTTGCTCTGCTCTAAAAACGTCGAAACCACCAAATCCATGATGCCAATTGGACGAAAAATAAAGCGTTTTGCCGGTATAAAAAGGAGATATTTCGTCACCTGGAGAATTGACAGGTGCACCCAAATTGGTAGGAAAAGACCATTCTCCTGCATTTTTGTTGGACACATAAATGTCATATCCTCCCAAGCCATCGACTCGATTGGACGCAAAATAAAGCGTATTACCGTCGGGCGATAAAGTCGGATATTCCAGTAGAATAGCCACTCCCGTTAAATGGAAAAAGCGATAGCATTTTTCCATTGTCCACTAGGCGAAACTTCTGCAATATACAGACTCAACTCTACTCCACTAGAAGGGTTTTGACGAGTTCCATCCTCGAAATTATTTTTGGTATAGGCCACCCATTTTCCATCGGCTGAAAAAGATACAGGGCCTACTCCATAATAATTAGTTAAGTTATTAGAAAAATAATTGCTTGGTTTTTGCAATTTTCCATTTTTATCTTTTGCACTCAAAAACAGTATGTTTTTGTTGGCCTGATTGGGATTTTCGCCTTTTATTCTATTATAAAAAGAGCTCAAAACGACGACATCACCAAAAAAAGCTGGTCCAAAATCGCTTCGAAAAGAATTGACCTCAGAACCCGAAATTTCATAAGCCGACGGTGCAATAACTCGTTGCTTGGCTATTTCACAAGCTTTGGCAAAATGCTGTCCGATTCGGGAAAACCTTCTCCATACAACAAAAACCATTGGCGGGCCGAATCATAATCACCCAAACCCATTAAGGTATGCGCATAATTGAGCATAAAAGTATATTCAAATCCTCTTTTTTGATGCCTTTTTCGAACCATTCTCTTGCCTCGGTCAATTGATTGAGGTGGAAATAACAATCGCCCAATTTGCTTAGAGCTTCTACATTATCAGCATCTTCTTGCAAGACCTTATGGTATAATTTTGAAGCTTCTTTAAAAGCAAATAATTCGTATTGTTTATTGGCTCTGTTCATGTTGGCTTGTGCCAAAAGACCAGAAGAAAATAGAAGTAGAAAAAAAAACGAAAAGCGGAAATCTTTGGGACATAGTAAAATTCATAGTACATTATTTAGAGTTGGCAATCCAAAGAATTGCCTTAATTCTTATCTTTGAATGTTATTTTGACGGAGATTATTATTTAAAAAGTCTTTAATATTAAAATTAAAACAAAAAGCATACAAATTTCATCATTTTTTAACTCTTTTTAAGGATAAGAGGTTCAATGCATTGCGGCTCAATCCCGAAATATTGCTTCTCGCACAAATCGCTGTTTCATCGTAAAACAAGAAAATAACGGGGCGATTCTTCCACCAAAATTTTGTCCATTTGATGGTATAAATCATATCTTTTTGGTGTCGTCATTTTCTTTCAAAGCTTGCTCGTACAAGGCATCAAATTGTGTGTTTTTGAATTGCGTATAATTAGGTGGCGAAGGATTTTTTCCATAAAAAAACGGTAAAATAGCTTTCTGCATCTGGATAATCTGCAATCCACGAACCTCTAAAAAAGGGTGCTTGTCCTTTGCTCATTCGATTGCGGAGCGTAGCGGCTTCCATCACATCTATACTTGCTTTTATTCCAATATCTTCCCATTGCCGAGTAATAAAGGTACACAAATCCAAATAGTCATTATTGGTCAATAATTTGATTTCTGCCAAGCCTTTGCCATTCGGGAATCCTGCTTCTTTGAGCAAAGTCCTCGCCTTATCGGGATTGTAATCGTAGCCTTTTACCTTCGTCGCATCAAAAGAAGGTAATCCTATTGGCGTAAAACCTGAATTGGCTACTTTGCCGACATTATTACGCAGGCTTTTCATCATTAGTTTTCGGTCGAAAGCATAATTGAGTGCTTGACGAACTTTTTTCATTTGCAAAGGGTTGGCCTTTTCTTTGGATGACATATAGATTCCCAAATATTCGCTATTGAGATAAGGAGATTTCCTAAATTGCAATTGTTCCTTATGCTTGTCTTGTAAAGTCCCTTCGGTCGTCAAAAGTTCATTGGTAAAAGAAGATTCCAAACCAGAAACCAAGTCTATATTGCCGTTCATCAATTCCAAAAAAGCGGTTTTTTTGTCTCCAATAAAACTGATACGAATCCCATCTAAATAAGGTAATTTTTCGCTTCCTTCGTGCTCAAAATAGTTTTCATTTTTGGTCAAAAACAAAGTCTGATTCTCTATCCATTTTTTATATTGAAAAGCCCCTGTTCCAACTGGATTGGCCCGAAAAGCTTTCCCATATTTTTTGATGGCTTCTCGTGGAACTATCGAACAATAATGCATCGTCAAAATTCCCAACATCGGACGAAAGGGTTTTGCCAAACGCATCACAAAAGTTTGCTCATCGGTCGCTTCAAAAGGGGTTTTGGAAGCAATTCTATCTTTAAAAATCCAAGAACCAGGCGAAGCTACCGTTTCATCGAGAATACGATTGAAACTATACACCACATCTTGCGCCTTTACTTTTCGACCTTTTTTATCAGAAAATGCTTCACTATCATGGAAAAAAACATCTTCTCTTAATGTAAAAGTATAAGTCAAACCGTCTTCTGAAATCGACCATTTGGAGGCGATAGAAGGAACAATATTGAGTTCTTCATCGAGTTCGACCAAACGATTGTACAGATGATCGCAAGCCCAAATATTGTTTTGGCTCTTGGCAAAAGCTGGGTCCAATGACGTAATATTATTGGGCTGGTTGTAGTGAAAAACTTGCTTGCCTGACTTGTCTTTCGTTGTACTCTTTTCTGAACCACAAGCAAAAAGTAGTGGAATGAATAAGAGATATAAGTATTTTTTCATGATGGATTATTTCTTTAATTTTAGTTCTTATCTAGCTATTTCTAATTCTTCAAAATTATGATATGATTATATAAGGTCTAGAGGTATAAATTATAAGTAGTTGCCTATTAAAATGCGCTTATTTTTTCGCTAGACGAGGCAAAAAACGTAAACATAGCCGTAGCTACGGTGAGGCTTTTTAACAAAGTATAGCGGAAAAAGAAGCCATTTAAATGTGTAAATATTTATGAGTTGTACCACTAGTTTTCGTTCATTGTGTATATTAGTGCCAATATTACAAAATATTATAATAGTAAGGCAAATATCTAGCTTTTTCTTCGAATAGAAATAATGGACACGCGAAAGATGTGATTTTTTTATTGTGGAATGGTGGAGGGAGAAAGGTGTTCAGCTTTATATTGTGTTGTCGATAATTAAAAAAAAGAAAATGAACAATTCTTACATTGAATCGAACTGAAGTAACCACAATGAATAAAATATTATAAACTTGAATTTTGTTATAACTAGGGTTAAAAGACACCTTAAGCAATCTAGTATATAAAAATCATTCAAAAGGGTACACAAAAGAAAAATTCTGTGAAATATAAAAAACCGATAATGAAAAATCTGATAAAAATAGCTTTAATACTTTTGATTTCTATTCCTTGTTTTGGACAGATAGATACCATAGTTGATTCACGTGATAAAAAAGTATATCGGATAGCAAAATTAGATGGAAAAAACTGGATGATTGATAATTTAGATTATGAAACAGAAAACTCCATAAAGCTAGATTCTGTAAAATCAACAAGTTCAAAAATCAAAGGAAGGTATTATCCTTTTTATGAGAAAGATACGATTTGTCCAAAGGGCTGGAGTTTGCCAACTAGCCAAGATTGGACAGACTATTTTCAATTCGTTTATGATAGTTTAGGCCTTGAATCTAAAATACGGGGAAATAAGAAAGGCCGTCCTGCTTTCGTACACATGTATGTTAAATCTGAACAATTAGATTTATTCATAAGAAACAATCCGATAAAATTAAAACCCAATTTTTTTATTGAGGGAGGTGAACTGACAGAAACTACTCGTTCGGCACATTACTGGACAAAAAATAAAGAGGAAGAATTTAAAAATAAATCTCATACCCATTTTGAAAAAAATAGTCTAATTGTTCATTCTCATAAAGAACATATGCAAAGGAAAAGACCTGATAAATTGAGAATGTTCATGATTAGGTGTGTCTGTGAAAACAAGGAGAACTATAGATAATCTCGAACATGAACACGTAGATACCTGAACACTCAAAAACGCCCGCAGGGCAAAATAAATGAAAATCACCAGACAAGAAAAAGCCGATGCCATCGCAAAAATGTTGGAGGAATACTACCCTACTGTTCCGATTCCACTCGACCATCAGGATCCCTATACTTTGCTGATAGCGGTCTTGTTGTCGGCACAATGTACCGATGTACGAGTCAATAAAGTAACGCCTTTTTTGTTTGAGAAGGCCAATAATCCTTTTGATATGATTGAGTTGGAAGTAGCAGATATCAAGCAGATTATTCGCCCTTGTGGCTTGTCGCCTCGAAAATCGCAAGCCATTTATGATTTATCGCATATTTTGATAGATAAATACAAAGGAGAAGTCCCGCAGAGTTTTGAGGCATTGGAAGAATTGCCTGGCGTGGGACATAAGACGGCTTCCGTCGTTATGTCGCAAGCTTTTGGGGTGCCTGCCTTTCCTGTGGACACACATATACATCGTTTGGCCTATCGCTGGACTTTGAGTACAGGAAAAAATGTGGATAAAACAGAGAAGGATTTAAAGAAGCTTTTTCCGAGAGAATCTTGGAATAAACTGCATTTGCAAATCATATTTTTCGGTCGAGAATATTGTCCTGCGAGAGGACATGATCCGCATACTTGTCCGATTTGTAGTAAATATGGAAGAAAGAGTTTGATGTAGGTTTTCTTGAAACTTTTAGTGAACAGGTGAAGCTTTAAATATCATTCTTAAAAAATCTTAACTCTCCTGTTTTCCAGTAAAACATATTCAGATTCCTCTGATTTTCACAGATTAATCTTCTTTAAATTCTCTGCTAATGTTTTTGGTTGAAAACCTAGTGCAAAAGCTTTGTCGCTGTTCAAAGAAACATTGGCGGGTCGCTTTGCGGGCATTTGCACATCTTTTTGTAAGGATGGAATAATCAAATTACTATCAAAACCAAAGTGTTTGGCGACTTGAGTGGCAAAATCAAATCGAGATAAGCTTTCTTTACTTCCTAAGTGGAATATCCCTGAAAGAGCCTTGTTTAAAAGCATAAATAATCCTGCTGCTACATCTTCGCCATAGCTTGCCGTTCTGTATTCATCGGTAAAACAGTATATTTTCTCCCCTTTTTTCATCTTCCGAACCCAAGCGTTCATAAATCCCAATCCGTTTTTGGGCAAACCATACATCAATGGCAAACGAGCAATCCTTGCTTGCGGATAAATATGTAGTATTTGCTGCTCTGCTTCTAGCTTTTGTTGTCCGTATTTCATGAGTGGATTTGTCGGAGCGGTTTCCGAATAAGGCGCATGAGTGCCTTCAAAAACCAAGTCAGTCGATGCAAACAAAAAAGGAATTTTTTGTTGCGCTGCCCATTGAGTCAAATGTACTGTAGCATCCACATTAATGGCTTGAGAGGCTTCATTTTGCTCACAACTATTGGCATTGGAGTTGGCAGCCAAATGCAAAATAGCGTCGGCCTGATACCTTTCTAAAAATTGCTTTGTTGCTGAAAAATCAGTTAAATCGAGCTTAGAGCTTTTGATGTGTGGAAAAGTACAAGGAGTATTATTATACAAACCCATTATTTGCCAATCCTTTTGAGGCAACTGAACTATATATTCGCCCAAAAAGCCAGAGACTCCAGTTAGCAATAATTTTTTCATATCAAATGGGATAATTTTTTGCTAGAGAAATAGAGAAATAATAAGGCATAAAAAACAAAAAAGGTGAAGAAAAATTCTTCACCTTTTTTTTTTGTATTGTGTTTCACTTTCATAAGTGGAACATCGGAGGCAATTTTAAAAAAACTGCCTAATCATTGAACCTAGGATTTAAATAGGTTCTTTTTACTTTTGCATTAAGATTTCGAGAATTAAGTTTCGACTTTTTATTAGCTCGTTGAACCAATTTGTCTACTGTTTTCTCAGAAAGCTCATGGAAAGCCTTGGGCACAAGTTTGTTTTTTTTTGTCATGTGTATATCGGATTATAATTTAAATCAAATATAATAAAAAAAATTATAAATTCCAATAATTTAGCCCACTATTTTCAAAAAAAAAGGAACGTTTTTGAATAAAGAAACTTAGTGTTTACAAAGACTTTAGTCCATAAATTCCAAAAAAATTACTTTTTACCTTCCACTTGTTTAAACATGCGCCAAACTTGGTCATTGGGTATATGGCAATGGATGCGCAATGGCTCTTTTTTTATGGGATGAATAAAAGATAAACTTTTGCAATGCAAGTGAATCGAGCTATCTGAATTTGCTTTTCTAAAGCCATATTTTAAATCTCCCCGAATCGGACAACCCAATCTCGAAAGCTGCACTCTTATTTGATGCGGGCGTCCCGTTATCGGACGAACTTCTATGAGATTATGTTCGCCCAAAGTTGCCAAAAGGGAATAATTGAGCACAGATTTTTTGGCATCTTTGGCTCGACTGCTTTTGGTGTCAAAAGCTTTGGTAATATTCCGTTCTTTGTCTTTGATCAGATAGTGCGTCAATTGACCTTCAATAGGACTAGGTCGATTGACAGTAATTGCCCAATACTCTTTTTCTATTTCTCTATCTTGGAATAGCTTATTCATTCGCGTGAGTGCTTTACTCGTTCTCGCAAAAATAACGACACCACTTACTGGCCGGTCGAGACGATGAATAACTCCTAGAAAAACATCCCCAGGTTTTTTATACCGTCTTTTGATATACGCTTTTACAAACTCACTCAAAGGCGTATCTCCTGTTTTATCTCCTTGGACCAACCAACCTGATGGTTTCGCAACAGCAATCAGATGATTATCTTCATGCAACACTTTTATTTGTCTTAAATCTAACATGCTGCAAAAATACAAAAAGAATGAAAGCAAGCGCATTTTTCCTTACTTATAAGTGGTAATATATTCTTATGGAAAGGTGATATGCTTCGAGGGAGTGGTTTGTGGCTGTTTAATCAGCTCCTTTTTGAGGTGGAAAATTTAAAAAAATGAAGCTTTTTTGAAAAAAAAAGCAGGAAAGTGTTAAAATTTCGAGTAAAAACGGGCAAAAAAGTGACAAATTAATATTGATTTTTACCACAATTTTAATCATAAAATCAACTAAAAATCATTGACTATCAACTACTTAAACAATTAAATTATATTAAATAATTACACAAAAAAACCCACAAAGTAAGTAATATGTAATTTTTTTGGCTTCCAAAAAGCCCCATATTTGTATTGTAATTAATAGTTACACAGTCGACGAAAGCGTCGGCACTTAAATTTGAGATATGTTCATGGGATTATAATTTGTTGGTAAGCGAGTCGCTTTGAGATTCACAGCGACTCGCTCATACTATTTTAACCTTTGAATCAAGATATATATAAGGTACATCCTTACAAAGATTTAATTTTGGATATGTTCATGGGATTATAATTTGTTATAGAAAGCCGTTTTGATTATTGTCAAAACGGCTTTCCTATTTCTAGGAAGTCTTATAAACCCTTAAATAGAGTTTGAGCAATAAACATACCAAAAAATCTTAATATGTTATTTTATGTATAGAACACATAAAAATTTCGAGCCTATAATCGAAGGGCGATGAAAACCTATCATTCTGCTAGGCAAGCTCGCATTCCGACAGAGCAATTTGTTATAACACACCATAGTACTAGACAAAATTAATTTTGCCTAATATTTTTTGTGATTCAGGTATTCTAAAATGTTTGACTAAATATGCCAAGAATGCATTCAAATGAAAGACTTTTGGACAGAGTCTATTAATGCCATAGCGAAAAAGAGATTCTGCCCTTTCAACTCTCCCTTTAGCAAAAGTAATTACTCTTGATTGAGCATAAGTTCTGAATCCTTCTACTATACTCAAGGCATATGCAAAAACCATAATTGCCATCAATAAATTGCGTCGAGCATTCCCTTTCAAATTCATACATTCCAAGTCAAAACCGTTACTTTTAAGATTCTTAAAACAATGTTCTATTTTCCAACGAATACCATAACGTTGTGCACTCTTATATTTAGATTCATCCAAAGTTGTAATGAGAAAAAGGACAGGCTCTTTTGCGTTTGGTTCGGGGTTTTTACAAAAAATAAAAAAGTAAGTTTGCCCGTCTATTTTTACCGCTTTCTTAATGGTTTTGTGTGGCACCTTACTCCGCTTAACTTTGGCTACCAATTTCTCATAATCAAGTTCTTCTATTTCGTCAAATAAAGATTTATAAGCTTTGTAACGTAGTCGGATGACAAAATCTAAATGACAGCAAATCAAGAATTTAAACCAATCCAGTCCGATATATTCTCTGTCTCCCAAAAGAATTTTGCCGCTCAAAGAATAAAAGCGCAATGCTTTTTTCATTAGGCTTCGACGTTCCTTAAAATTACTCGTACCATGTTTACGTAAATCAAGCCAAAAAATGGGAATACATACCCCATGAACTACGATGCCTAGTGTAATATAATGATGCCACTTCCCTCTCCATTTCCAACTCGTGCCGTCTATAATCAGATACTCACTAGTTGACTCAAAAGCACTCATCCCATAGCCTAGTAATTCAATCCATAATGAGGAAAATGCATGTTTATCAAAAAAACGGATTAATCGTTTGTAATGCGAATTAGGATTCACTTTTGTCGTGCCTGTGATTACTCCCACTATCCCTTTGAGTTTGTTGAGACATACTGTTTCTTTTAACAGCATGGAACATGCAATAATTAGCATGGTGCGTACCGTACTCTTTTTGTATTCACCGAAGTTTCTGTTAACTTTGTCTAATAGCGTGTCTGTAAGCATATTTCTTTAGTTGTCGTAAACCAAAGTTACTGCTTTTGACTCGCTATTTTATTTTTTGTCTAGTACTATGATAACACACTGTTGTTTTAGTTTGGATTGTGGTCAATAACTTTTGTATCCTGTCTGACCAATTTGATTTGTGTTCCTCTAGGATTGTTTGTTGTATTGCCTGTCCACAAAATAATATCACCAATCTGGCGACTTTTAAACTCATTAAGAAAGTATGTTTCTTTAGCGTTTTCGCTACTCAATGTTATCAGTTCCTCATCTTCGTTAAAACTCCACACCCCCGAAGAAATAGTTTTTTCATCTTTTCCAAAGACAAAAGTCTGGTCTTTTGCAAACTTGAGCCATTGCCCTTCATACTTAATATCTCCTTCGGTCGTATTGACCGAGCCTCCAATATGCCAAAAGCCCATAGACATATTGGCTAAGGTAGAAGCGGAAGCTTTGCCTTTTTTCTGGGCAGCAAGGGCGGCAGGGTTGTTTGCTTTGTTTTCAACAGTAGCTGGTACAACTTTTGTTTTTTCAGTTGTTTGGCTTTGTTCGTTGTTACAAGAAAAAAACATCATGGATAGACTAATCAAAATAAATACGATTCTCATTGGTTCAATTTTTTTTAATGCTATGAAAATTCAAAATTAGAAATTTTCAACAATAGTACCATTTTAGTCTAAAAGTAAAATTAATTTCTTCTTTTATTTATCAGAAATGAAGAATTTATTAAGCTTATTTTTCTATTTTTAGATTAGAAATACTTTTCGTCGATAAAATTTCTTGGATAATCTAGCAAATTTCGCCAATGCAAGTATTCCTTATAACTTATAAAGCAAAACAATTTACCTTTTTTCTAATTAAACAAAATCTACAATGAATCCAACAGAATCCAACGCTGAATTTAACAGTAATGAAGACCATAACAAATTTACGGTTCGCCCTTTTAATTTTACAGGCGAAGGAAGTCGATACTTTGGTATATGGGCAGTCAACATTATTTTGACCATCCTTACCCTTGGCTTGTACTATCCTTGGGCGAAAGCTGCCATCCGAAAATACACTTGGAACGAAACAATACTCGACGAAGACCGCTTCGTTTTTCATGGAACAGGTAAAGAAATGTTTCGAGGTTTTATCATAGCCTATAGTTTGATTGCTGCTATGATAGCACTTATGTTCTTCTTCCCGATGGGTATTTTATTATTCTATTTAGGACTTCTTTGCTTGGCACCTGTAGCTATTTTTGGTGGTTGGAAATATAGAATGTCTCGTACTTCTTGGAGAGGTATCTTTTTCTCTTTTAGAGGAAATTTAGGCGAGTTTTTGGGGATTTATTTTGGAAGTTTATTCCTGACTATTATCACTTTTGGTATTTATGCTTCTTGGATGCGGGTCAAAATCATGCGTTATCTTTTTGGGCATACCCAAATAGGAAATTATAAAATGAGTTTTTCTGGGGAAGGTGGCGAGTTGTTTGGAATCAACATACTTGGAATACTACTATTCTATCCAAGTATGGGAATTTACGGAGCTTGGTTTGCTGCCAATCGTTTTAATTTCACGACCCGAAATATCAATATAGAACATAAAGACGGTACGCATCGTTTGTTGAGCAAACTCACAGGTGGTGATGTTTTGGGCGTTATGGTCGTCAATATGCTGATGCTTGTATTCACACTTGGTTTGGCTTTTCCTTGGTGCCACATGCGTTTGATGAAACTCTATTTTAATAGTGTTGCGCTTCCCGCAGAAGTTGATTTGAATGGATTGGAACAAGATGCGGATAATTATAAAGATGCTACGGGAGATGATTTAATGGACATCTTGGACGTTGGATTGGAGTTTTAATATCTCAAATCCAAAGAGACGATTTTTCTTTAAAAATCGTCTCTTAATCTAGCTTTTTGCTCACATTCCAATGTAAAAATCAAACTAAAACTATGCGTACAATATCAGGAACTTATTATGATGGTCAATCCTCTCAGCCCTACTCTGTAGAAGTAACTCTAAAGCAACATAATTTAACCATACTAGGCAGAAAAAAAGATTCTTCTGAATATATAGAACAGACATGGCTTTTAAATTCATTAGAAGATGTGGACTTTACCTCATCGGAAACCGTACATCTCAAATATGGAAATTTTCCGCATCAATCGCTTTTAATAAAGGATACTAAGGATGTCGAATTTTTCCGAGAAGCTTATCCTCAATTGACGTCCCGAAATATTTACCGAAATGTTTTGAGTGGCAATGTTTACAAAGTTGTCGGTATTTCTTTTGGGCTTATGGTAGCCGTTGTTGCTTTTTATATGTTGGTTGCTGCGCCTTTTATTGCCGAAAAAGCAGTCAATCTAGTGCCGCCAAAAGCAGAAGTTGTTTTGGGTGATAAAATGACGGAACATTTATTTGCAAGCATGACTTTTGATGCAGATAAATCTGAAACGCTTAATGATTTTTTTGATGCGATTGGTTTAGAAAGTTCTTATCCAATCCAATTGCATTTGGAAGACAGCGATATGGTGAATGCTTTTGCTGTTCCTGGTGGCAAAATTGTCGTTTTCCAAGGAATTATTGACCGTATGGATACTTGGGAAGAATTGGCGGGTTTACTCGGACATGAGTTAGCGCATGTTGAGCAACAACATTCGCTCAAGCAAATGAGTGGAAGCTTATCTACCTATTTGGTCTTTTCTATCATGACGAGTGATGTGAGCGGAATTTCTGCTATTTTCTTAGAAAACAGTTTTATGCTTCGTGATTTGGCGAACTCTCGTTCGGACGAAACGGAAGCCGATGAAATTGGTCTGCAATACTTGGTCAAAAACAATATCAATCCTAAAGGAATGGTCGATTTATTCAAGGTTCTACAAGCAGAAGAAGGAAAAGTGTCAGAAGTCGAAGGAACGGGCAAAAAAATCATGAAAATAATGAGTACTCACCCTTTGACAGAAGACCGAGTGGATTATCTTTCGGAAGAATTGGAAAAATATGAAAATACCAATTTTCCAGAAAATAAATTGGCACAAGAATTATTTGAGCGATTGAAAGAGTAAAATTCCCCCTTTGTTTAATTGTTTATTTGTTGAACTGTTTAAATTATACTTTCCTGCCAGCCGTGGGTTGGTGATTCTCCCGCCTGAGTCGGTCAGGTTTGTGTTTCAAATATTTACGATTTCCAACACACCTGTTTATTTGTTTATGATGTTTATAAAATTATGCATGTATTTACAAAAGAAAGAAACATACTTTACTTTTAGAATTAATAGCCTCGCTTCTTCAACCAACGTCTAAATTTGGCAGCATTGGCATTGTGCGCAGTCAAATTTTTGGCAAAAGCATGAAAACCAGAATCATTGGGTTTGGCACAAAAATAAAGGTATTTATGCTTTTCATGATTCAAAACGGCATCGATACTTGCAATAGAAGCAATGGAAATCGGGCCAGGCGGCAAACCTTCGTACATATAAGTGTTGTATGGCGAATCAAATTCTAGGTGTTTGTTTAGCACTCTTCTTGCTGTAAAATCTCTAGTTGCAAAAACGCAAGTCGGATCAGCTTGCAACAGCATCGGCTTTTTCAAGCGATTGAGGTAAACACCTGCGATTCGAGCTTTTTCGGCATTTTGATTGGTTTCTTTTTCAACAATCGAGGCAAGCGTATAGACTTCTTCGGGAGTGAGTTCGAGTGCTTTCGCCTTTTCTTTGCGCTCGTTCTTATCCCAAAAGGCATCATGTTCTTTTTTCATCCGCTCAAAAAATTTCTTCGGAGTCGTATTCCAAAAAAAGTCGTAAGTATTGGGAATAAACAAAGACATCAATGTCTCCGATGTGTAGCCTTGCTCTTCTAGAAAATTTTCATCTTGAAGCAATGTCCATATTTCCAAAGAATCGGGTTCGATAAATCGAGCTACTTTAGCCGCAATATTTTCGGGCAAACGCTCCGTAGTTAACACCACTTTTACCGTTGCTTGCTTGCCACTTCGGAGGTGTCGTATGAGTTCTCGATTGTTCCAGTTTGCTTGTATTTGAAAGCGTCCTGTCCGCATATCGGCTTTCTTGAATTGCATTTGATTGGCAACCCAATTGAAGGAAACCGTGTCTTTCAAAAAGTTTTTTTCGTACAATAAATCGACCATTTCTTGATAGCTTGACCCTGTAGGAAAAGCTATCACATCATCGACCAAAACCGAAGGTACATTGGGTTCAAAAACCTGTTGATATTTGTTGTAACCCAATCCTCCAATGATCAAAACACCAACTAAAGCTATTATTAATTTCCAATTCATTTAGTACTGCTCTTTATCGTTCGGAAAATCGCCACTTTTGACATCTTGAATATAACTTTCAAAAGCACCTTGCATTTCTTCAAATAAATTGAGATAAGTTCTCAAAAAACGAGGTTGAAAATCCTTTGTGATTCCCAACATATCATGCGTCACCAAAACTTGTCCATCTGCGTGTTTTCCGCCACCTATTCCGATAATTGGAATCTCTACGCTTTCGGCTACTTCCTTGGTCAAGGCAGCAGGAACTTTTTCGATAACAATCGCAAAGCAACCCAAATCTTCGAGAATTTTGGCATCTTCTTTCAATTTTCGAGCTTCATCTTTTTCTTTAGCTCGCACGGTGTACGTTCCAAATTTATAAATAGATTGCGGAGTCAAACCCAAATGTCCCATCACAGGAACGCCTGCTTTCAAAATCTTCTTAATCGATTTTGAAATCTCTTGACCACCTTCCATTTTGACAGCATGTGCGCCCGATTCTTTCATGATACGAACCGTCGATTCGAGTGCCAACATTGGGTTACTTTGGTAATTTCCAAAAGGCAAATCCACCACAACCAATGATCTTTTTACGGCACGAACAACCGAAGAAGCGTGGTAAATCATTTGATCCAATGTAATAGGCAAAGTCGTTTCGTGTCCTGCCATCACGTTGGAAGCCGAGTCTCCAACCAATATAATGTCGATGCCTGCTGCATCTAAAATTCGAGCCATCGAAAAATCATAGCCCGTCAACATGGCAATCGGTTCGCCATTTCTTTTCATTTCTTGTAAAATATGCGTTGTTATTCGCTTTATTTCTTTTTTAGCTGCAGACATTTTATTTTTTTTACTTAAAAAAATTGAATTATATGGTTCAGACGGATGATTTCCGAAAAAGAAGCGCAAGATATGAATTTTAGCGTTTAAAAAGTCAAAAAAAAAGCAATTGATGCTTTACAAACTAAACATACTTTTGATACGGTGTGATTGTCGCCTGCTGACTTCTATTTCTTCTCCCGTTTTGAGTACAATCTTCAATTTTCCATTAAACCATGTATCCATTTTTTCGACGTAATTGAGGTTGACAATTTGTTGGCGGTTGACCCGAAAAAAGGTTTGTTCATCTAAGACAGATTCGAGGTAATTGAGCGATTTTTGAATCATTGGTTTTTGGCTATCAAAATAGACTTTGGAGTAATTGCCGACCGACTCAAAAAGTCGTATTTCTTTTAAAGTTACAAACCAACAGCGTTCGCCATCACGGACAAATATTTGCTGATCAAGGCTTGTGTTTTTCTTTTTGGAGGACTTCTTGTCGAGGTTTAGTTTTTCAATCGCTCGCTCCAATCGCTCTTTTTTTATAGGTTTTAGTAGATAATCTATGGCATTATAATCAAAAGATTTTATCGCATACTCATCGTAGGCTGTGGTAAAAATCACTTTGGGTAAATGGTCGAGACTTTCCAAAAACTCGAAGCCATTTTTACCCGGTAAATGGATGTCCAAAAACAAGGCATCAGGCGAAAAATCTTCCAATATTTTTTGGGCTTCGTCGGCATCTTGCGCCTCTTTTATTTCGTCAAAATCGCCCGTCTTTTTTAGTAACTCGACCAATTCTTTGCGCGCCAATCTGGAATCTTCGACAACTAAACAAGTATTCATACTAAAGGGATTTTGATAGAAGCAGTGACAAAATTATTGGCTTCAGTCATTTGAAAATCGGCTTTGCCATTGTATATCAATGCCAAGCGTTTTTTGATATTTTCTAAACCTACGCCCAATCGTTCGCCTAAAGAGGCTTTGTTTTGGAGATTGCCTGTATTTTTGACATCCAAATACAATACTTCTTGTCCTTTATGAATATGAACTTGGACAATACCTCCTTCTTTATACTGCGAAATGCCGTGTTTCACCGCATTTTCTATAAGCATTTGCAATATCATCGGCGGAATTGGCGTATCTAATAATTGTTCTTCGACTTTCAATTCGTATTTCAATTTATCTTCAAATTGAATAGACAATAACTCCAAATATTGCTGTACAACTTCCAATTCTTCTTTTAACAAAACGGTAGAATGGTCCGAATGCTTTAGAGAATAGCGGAACATATCCGAGAAATTGAGCAGCATTTCGCGTGCTTTTTCTTGGTCTTCGAGAATCAAAGCTCGGATATTATTGATGGCATTAAAAATAAAATGCGGATTGATTTGTGATTTTAAAGAACCCAATTCTGCATCTTTCATTTCGGCTAGCAATTGCCATTTTTCTATTTCAGAATAGTGCCAATTATTGAAATAATGAATACAAAAGTAAATCAGATTCCAAGCCAGTAAAATAAATCCAAAAACAAAAACATTTCCTAAAAAATTGGCTAGCGTGAAAACCGATTTATCTAAAATCAGTGTAATTGTCCCAATCAAAACAGTATTCAAAACTAAGGTCTGCACAAAAGTAGAACTGATGGTCATCAATATCATTTTGGATAAAGACCAATTTTTCCAGCTATACTTTTTTATATAAAAACGGTAAATCGTCGTCACCAAAAATCCGTATAAGAAGGGTAAAAGAGAATTAATCAACAACATTTTCAATGATAAACCTCCAATGTATTGGGTCAGTATATTGGACAAAGCCATCAGCGACCAACCAATACTTTGAGCAATCCAAAAATTCCTATTTCCTGTTTCTATCATCGTTTTTTATCCTATTCTATTATAGCAATTTATACTTATTTATTCCCTTTTATCCAATCAGAGATGTATTGCATTGTGTCTTCGTTGAAGGTCTCCTCTATTGTTCCATATTCGGAAGGTGCACCCGTTTTGGCAACTTGAAAAAGGTGGTTTTGATTTTCAAATTCCTTGATGGTTACGTTTGTGTTTCCTGCTTTAGTTAATGCATCTGCGATGCCTTTCAAGTTCTCTTTTGGGGTAACTTGCAAGTCCAATTCGCCATTGATGGCTAAGACGGGACAAGTCACTTTGGTCAAATAATCGGCTGGATTGAATCGAGCAAAGTATAAAAACCAATCACCCGTTACACCTTCAATTTGGCTTTCAAAAAAAGCGGTTTTATTCTCTCCTATACTGTTGCGAGCGTCTTCTGGTAAATGTTCAAAATTAGTTTCAAATATAGTCATCAAACCAGCTTTAAGTTCATCCTTTTCCAAATTACTATTTGTTTTTATATAATCATAAACCTTTGCCAAAATTAAATTATTGGCATCCAACATTTCTTTTGGTGCACCTTGTGCTGCGCCTATTTTTTCACTTTGTAATAAAAGTAAATCAGGAATAGCGATACCAGGACCAGCCAATAAAGCAATAAAATCAACGGCTTGGCTATTTTCACTAGCTACTATTGGCGCAATCATTCCGCCTTCACTATGTCCTGCTAAGCCAATTTTTTTGCCTTTCATATCCTTACGGCTTTTCAAGTAAGCAACTGCAGCCGCAGCATCTGTTGCAAAATCTTTGGAAGTTGCAATTGCATAGTCTCCTTCTGACTCGCCAACTCCACGATCATCATATCTCAATACAGCAATGCCATTTCTTGTCAAATAATCGGACAAGACCAAGAAAGGACGATGATTAAATTGAGCCACTTCTTCATTTCTATTTTGAGGGCCAGAACCCGAAATCAAAACAACAACTTGACTAAATTGCTTGTCTGTAGGAATCGTTAATGTGCCAGCCAAATGATGTCCTCCTTCGCTGTTTAGAAATTTCACTTCCTCTTGGATATACCCAATATCTACAGGATCTTGTGCACGGCGTGGCTGTTCTTTTTTAGCTTTTGGAGTACGAGTCAAATTTAGCGGAAGCGACATTGGGCCTTGATTAAAAGTGCCTTTTACCAAATTGTCCTCCTCCGAAAATTGACCTTCGTATTTCATTTTCATGTCATCGGCAGAAATAGTCAAAGTATTGTCTACAAAAGTTGTTGTGGTAGTTGGTATTCCCATCGCTCCTTGGTCGGGACTGTCCATAGTTGCGGTATAATTATCGCCTTCTTGTTCAACATTAAAAATGATAGCTATTTCCGTACCTTGTATTTCCAACAATCCATTCCATTGACCAACTATTTCTTGTGCTTGACTTGTTATGGTCGTCAATATTGCGATAATAATTAATAAATTTTTCATGATTTGATTTTAATGATTAGTGATTTAATACTTCAAAGATGAAGCAAATACAATCAAGAATTGAGGCAATTGTGATGAATGGTCAGAAAAAGTGATGAGTGGTCAGAAAAGAAGATATGGTAGGAAAAAAGGTTAAAATCAAAGCAGAATGCTTCTGATTCAAATTTGAACCCAAGTTTAAGACTAAAATCAAATTGATTTTATCCCTTATCTTACCTTTTGTATTTTATGCTAAAAAGCCCTTATTTCCGTGCCTTCTTTTTGTTCTAAATTGGCTCAAAAACTAGCATTGCTAAGGGTGCAATTTTGAGGGAAAGACTGAAATCCTTTCCGTGTTTGGGTGTTTTATTGGCTTTTACATTTTTTTCGTTGTGCACACCTGAGCCACCATATTTTGTAGCATCTGTATTCAATATTTCTTTCCAAGAACCTTTGTCGGGAATACCTATTTCGTAATTTTCGAGAACATTAGGAAGAAAATTACAAAGCACTAATACTTGGTCGGCTTTCTTTTTTCCTTTACGGAGAAAAGCGATAATTCCATTTTTGTAATCGTCGTTTGTCAACCATTCGAAACCTTCTGGTTGAAATTGCTGTTCAAAAAAAGCAGTTTTTTGGGTATACAATTGGTTGAGGTCTTTGACGAGTTGCTGAATGCCTTTATGCTTTTCTTTTTCCAACAAATGCCAATCCAATCCTTTTTTGAAATTCCATTCTTCAAATTGCGCAAATTCTGCTCCCTGAAAGAGCAATTTTGAACCAGGATGCGCAAACATCAATCCGAACATAGTACGCAAATTGGCAAAGCGTCTCCATTCATCGCCTGGCATACGTCCGAGCAAAGAACCTTTTCCATGAACGACTTCATCGTGCGAAAGCGGCAACATGAAATTTTCGGAAAAAGCATAAATCAAACTAAAGGTTATCTCACTATGATGCCATTCTCGATACATCGGCGGGCGTTTGAAATAACCCAAAGTATCGTGCATCCAACCCATCATCCATTTTTGGTCGAAACCCAAACCTCCAGTCTCTGTTGGACGAGAAACGCCCGAAAAAGCGGTCGATTCTTCTGCAATAGTCAGTACATCGGGGAAATTTTCTTTGACGGTATCATTCATTTCTTTTAGAAAAGAAATCGCATCTAAGTTTTCATTTCCACCAAATTTATTGGGCAACCACTGTCCATCATCTCGACTATAATCCAAGTACAACATGGAAGCAACGGCATCGACTCGCAAGCCATCTGCATGATATAATTCCACCCAAAACAAGGCATTTGAAATCAAAAAAGAACGGACTTCTTTTCGTCCATAATTGAAAATCAAGCTCTTCCAATCGGGATGATAGCCCATACGTGGGTCTCCATGTTCGTACAAGCGAGTGCCATCGAAAAAGCCAAGTCCGTGGCCATCTTCGGGAAAATGTGAAGGCACCCAATCGAAAATAACTCCGATATCGGCTTGATGAAAAGCATCGACCAAAAACATAAAATCTTCGGGTGTACCAAAGCGACTACTTGGCGCAAAATAGCCTGTAATTTGATAACCCCAAGAAGGATCGTAAGGAAACTCCATGATTGGCATGAGTTCTATATGTGTAAAACCCATTTCTTTTACATAAGGAACGAGCGTTTCTGCCATTTCTCGGTAAGTAAAAAAACCGTGTTCTGTGCCATCCTCTTTTTTGTTCCAAGAGCCAATATGTACTTCATAAACAGAATATGGAGCAGCTTTTTTATTGATTTTCTTTCTTTTGGACAACCATTTTTTATCTTTCCATTTATAGTCTAAGTCCCAAACAATGGAAGCAGTTTTGGGTCGTTCCTCCCAAAATTTTGCATAAGGATCTCCTTTTTCAAACCGTTTGCCTATTGGTGTTTCTATACTATATTTATATAAAGATCCATGTCCAATATTTGGAAAAAAGCCTTCCCAAATACCCGAATCATCCCAACGCAATTGGAGTTTATGTTGTCCATGTTTCCAGTCATTGAAGGCTCCGATGACCGAAACTTTGGCAGCATTGGGCGCCCAAACCGCAAAATAAGTTCCGCCTTGTCCTTCATGGGTCAGGACATGACTTCCTAGTTTTTCGAACAATCGAAAATGCTTTCCTTCTTTGAACAAGTGAATATCGTATTCGGTAAACAAGCTAAAATGGGTCGAAGTTGAGGGCATCTGAAATGTGTTTAAAAAAAAGCGAGCAGCATACCAATGGTATCCTGCTCTTAGTATTTTTAGTTAATACGTGTCGTAAGTGTGTGCCTATAAAAGCTATCTCAAAAGACAGCCCTTTTGTTGAATCGTTTAATTGTTGAACCGTTTAGCGAGCTATTTCATAGGAAAGAAAATCGGTTTTACGATTCAAACTTAATAAACAAATAAACGATTCAACAAGTGTATAAGCATTGTTGCGATTGCCTTAGGCCACGAGGTTAGGAATACGCAACAACTGACCTGGGTATATTTTATTTGGATCTGAGAGCATCGGTTTGTTTGCTTCAAAAATCATAGGGTATTTCATAGGATCCCCGTAATAAGTCTTTGCAATTTTTGATAAAGAATCGCCACTTACAACCGTATGGAATTTTCCAATTGGTTCTGGATTAACTACACTTATGCGATCATCTACGGTAGCAATTCCAGCCACATTTCCGAGTGCCAAAACAACTTTTTCTCTTTCTGCTTGTGTTTCTACAGTTCCGTAAACAGTCACTTTGTCTCCATTCAAGTCTACTTCAAAGCCATTTACATTCAGCCCTAAACTATTCACAACACCTTTGAGCAACATCATTTTTTGGTGACGCAATACTTCCGAATTATCAACGGTAGTTGTGTTGACTGTAGGTACTTCTACTTTTGGTGCATCTTTTTTTCCTAATAACTTCGCACCTGCATCTTTTAAAAAAGAAAATAATCCCATAATATAGTTTAATTAATGTTTTGTAAAAAGATAAACTCATTTGGTAATACAACAGAATAGATACATTTGTTGCATCATTGTGCTGCAAACATAAAATAGTTTAAGCTAATATTCAAATTTTTTTTCATGTGCGCATAGCGCACGTGTTCACGTTCGACGTATCTACGCCTGCCTGTTGCAGACAGGTGTTCACGTTAATACAAAACGTAGATACACCGAACGTGAACACATCATATAACTCATTGTAACAATAATATAAGTATTGAGAAGCAACAAATTGGACTTCTATTAGGTAAAAGACTTATATTTGTCGCTGAAATGAGGAAGCTCTATAAATTTGGCTTTCTTCAAAAAATTAAAACTTTTTTTTTAAATCAAATAAATAATAATGCAACAAGGTAAAGGCTTAATTAAGTTTTTTTTGGTTCTCATGCTGATTGTCTGTGCGATTCAATTGATGTATATATTCCCAACGAATAAAGTTGAGAATAATGCAGACAACTATGCACAAAATTTAGTTTCCAATCTTCCTGATGGACCAGCTAAAATAGCTCAAGAGAAAATGTTCCGTTCTAATTTCTTGGATTCTATGTCAAGCGAAGAGATTTTTTCGATTCCATTATTGAAGAAATTCACGTATCAAGAATTGAAATCTCGTCAGTTGGCTTTGGGTCTGGATTTGAAAGGAGGAATGAGCGTAGTCCTTCAAGTAGACTTGAAAGACTTCATCAAAGCATTAGCTAATGATAGTAAAGATCCTACGTTCTTAGAAGCGTTGAAAAAAGCAAGTCTAGCTCAAAAGAATACACAAGACAATTATGTTTCTTTGTTTGCCAACGCTTGGAGAGGTGTTGCTGGAGACAAGAAATTGGCTTCTATATTCATTCGTAATGAAGCATTGAGAGACAAGATTAATAGTAGTACTTCTGATGGAGAAATGGCGCAGTTGATTCGTGAAAAAGCGAATGAAACCGTTGATTTAACCTTCAAACGTTTGAAAGAACGTATTGACAAAATGGGTGTAGTACAACCAAATATTTCTTTGGATGCAGGTCGTGATTTGATTGTTGTTGAATTGCCTGGTATTGATAATCCAGAACGTGCCCGTAATTTCTTACAAGCTGCGGCTGTATTGGAATTTTGGAATGTATACCGTAATGGAGATGCGGGAATAATATCTGCTTTTAATACCGCAGATACTCGATTAAAGCGTTTGAATGAAGGTGGCGATGCTGCTGACTTGGCTACAAAAACAACTCGAATAGATACTTTATATACATTTACAGATAATTTAGGTAATCCAGATAGCTCTCGTTTTACATTGGATACAGTAGATGTTGATAATGCAATCGCAGGAAGTGGTGGTCCTTTATTGTCTAAATTGAATTTGAATACAACGGGACTTTATTCTCCTGCTGTAATGGGTTTTGCTGCTAAAAATCAGCGTAAATCTATTTCTGAATATTTGGCTCGTCCAGATGTTAAGAACTTGTTTCCAAACGATGTCATGTTCCTTTGGAGCAAAGACCCGATGAAAGTATCGGATGATAATTTAGACAATGACAATTACGAATTATATGCCATCAAAAAAGATGGTCGTAAAGGTGCTGCACCTTTGGATGGCGAATCTGTAACAGATGCTTCTGCCAATCCTGATCCACAGACGGGAGAAGTTCAGGTATCTTTGGAAATGAACCGTAAAGGAGCGGAACAATGGTTTAAAATGACGCAAGCTGCGGCTGCTGATGGCAATCGTGAAATTGCAATTGTATTGGATAATGAAGTTGTTTCTGCACCAAATGTACGTGGAGCTATCCCTGGTGGACGTTCTTCTATTACTGGTAATTTTTCTTTACAAGAAGGAAAAGATTTATCCAATATCTTACAAGTTGGTAAATTACCTGCTCGAACAGAAATCATTCAAGAATCATTGGTTGGTCCTTCTTTGGGAGCGCAAAATATTTCTCGTTCTTTGACTTCATTGTTGGTCGGTATGGGCTTATTATTGCTTTTCATGGCAGCTTATTATAGCTCTGCTGGTATCATTTCTATCATCGCCTTGTTGTTGAATATCATTTTCGTTTTGGGAGCTTTGGCTTCTTTCGGAACGGTATTGACTTTGCCTGGTATTGCGGGTATCATCTTGACGATTGGTATGGCTGTCGATGCCAAACGTAATTACTACGAACGTATTCGAGAGGAATTGCGGGAAGGGAAATCCAAACTCATGGCGATTAAGATGGTTTTGCCAATTCTTATTCTGCCATTATTGATGCCAACGTTACTACTCTTTTGGTTGCTGGTATTTTGATTTATTTCGGATTGGGGTCCAATTAAAGGTTTCGCCGTTGTTTTGGCAATTGGTGTTGTTTCTTCTGTATTTACTGCCGTTTTGGTCGGTCGTATGATGATTGATTGGTGGGTAGGAAAAGGAAATGACTTGAGCTTTTGGACTGGATTTTCTAAAAATTCTTTTGCCAATATCAATTACGATTGGTTGGGCAAACGTAAAATAGCTTACGGTATTTCTTTTGACTATCATCGCTTTGGTATCATCTCTATGATTGCACGTGGCTTTGAATTGGGTGTCGATTTCAAAGGTGGATACTCTTATAATGTACAATTTGAAGAAGGCGTAGATCTTGACAATGAAGCCATTCGTCAAGCATTGACGGCTCCTTTCGAATCTGCTCCTTTGGTAAAAGCAGTAGATTCTGATAACACTTTTAATATTACAACAAGTTACTTGATTGATGAAACAGGAGAAGATGCTGCGAACCGTGTAAATGGCTCAATTGCATGAAGGTATCAACAGCGTTGTTGGCGGAAGTTTAAATATCGAATCCTTCAAAAGTCCTGATGGTGCTGGTACACACGTGATTAGTTCGAGTAAAGTAGGACCAACGATTGCAGATGATATTTCGAAGAGTGCTCGTTATGCGACTATTATTTGCCTTATTAGCTATTTTCTTATACATCTTTATTCGATTTAGCAAATGGCAATATAGTATGGGAGCGGTTGCGGCTTTGGCGCATGATACCTTGATAGTATTGTCCTTGTTCTCTATTTTCCACGGAATTTTACCTTTCTCTTTGGAAATTGACCAAGCCTTTATTGCTGCGATTTTGACCGTTATTGGTTATTCGATAAATGATACCGTGGTCGTGTTTGACCGTATTCGGGAGTTTATGGGAACTTATGTCGGCAAAATCTAAAAATGAAATCATCAATATGGCCATCAACAGTACGGTTTCTCGTACCGTGATTACGTCTTTGACTACTTTATTTGTAGTAGCCGTATTGTTCATTTTTGGTAGTGGAAGTATCAAAGGTTTTGCTTTTGCTTTGTTGGTTGGTATCTTGGTGGGTACGTACTCTTCTATCTTCGTTGCAACGCCAGTTATGGCAGATTTAACGGATGAGTTGAAAGCGAAAAAAACGACAAAAGCGAAGAAAAGCTTTTCTCGTGCTGGTAAAGTTTAGGCTTTGAATTTATAATATTCATATAAAAAGCGGTTTTTCGAGCATTCGAAAAACCGCTTTTTCTGTTTTATTCAGCTTCCTAGCTGAATAATGCGTACGAAGTAAAGCTTCCAAGCTTTAATGGCTTCGTAAAGCTTGGAAGCTTTACATTCCCTTATGTCTTTTGAAGCTAAGAAGCTTCAAAGAACTAATGCCCCTGTTTTTTATAAATTCTACTTCCCCATCAATTCTTCTGCCTTTGCCAAACCTGCTTTATAAGTAGCCAAGCAACGTTCTCTTGCAAACTTATGATCAACCATCGCTTCTACATAATCTTCTGTCCCGTATTCTGGCACCCATTTCTTGATGTACTTGAATTCCTTATCAAACTTGGCTTGCTGTGAATAGGGATTGAAAATACGGAAATACGGAGCAGCATCTGTACCACAACCTGCTGCCCATTGCCAGCCGCCATTATTACTTGCCAAGTCGAAATCCAGTAGTTTTTCGGCGAAATAGGCTTCGCCCCATCGCCAATCAAGCAGCAAATGCTTGGTCAAAAAACTAGCAACAATCATACGCACCCGATTGTGCATATAGCCCGTTGTGTTCAAACTCTCTCATTCCTGCATCTACTATTGGATAACCCGTTTTGCCGTCGCACCATTTCTGGAAATCTTCCTCGTTATTTCGCCATTCTATAAAGTCATATTTTTTGCGAAAAGGCGCATTGACTACGTGCGGAAAATTCGATAAAATCATGGCATAAAAGTCTCGCCAAATCAATTCATTGAGAAAGGTTTGGTTGAGGCTTCCTGCTTTTCGGGCTTTTTCTCGGATAGAAATCGTTCCAAAACGAAAATGTATGCCCAATTTAGATGTTCCTGCTATGGCTGGAAAATCTCTCGTTTTATCATACGTTTTAATCAAAGATTGAACAACTGTTGTGGATGGAATTTGAATATGGGATTTTCAAATCCCATAGATGCTAAGCTTGGAATGGCTTCCGATTTCGTTTTTAGAAACGCATCAAAATATAAGTCATTTGGATAAGATTGGAGGTAGTAAGACAAGTTCGTTTTGCCTTCATTTTTGCTATTGGAAAGGGCTTGTTTCGTTTCCAATTTGGCTTTCCATTTTCGGCTATAAGGTGTAAAAACGGTGTAGGGCAAACCATCGTCTTTGGTGACTTCTTTTTGCTCAAAAATCACTTGGTCTTTAAACCATGGAAAGCTATATCTTTGGTTTTCAACAAGTTCTGAATAGATTCATCTCTTTTCAAAGCGTAGGGTTCATAATCTCGGTTGGTATAAACCGCCTCTATTTCATAGTCATTGGAAAGTTCGGTCCAAACGGATTCTGGCGTACCATATTTGACCAATAAGAGTACTGCCCAAAGCTTCCAATTCTTTTTGTAATTCGTGGAGAGTCGTGTGCAAGAAATGCACACGTGGGTCAGCTTTATTTCTAGTTTTCCTAAAATATTTTCATCAAAAATAAAGAGTGGTAAGACTGGTTTTCCGCTTTTAGAGCATGATACAAACCAGCATTATCTTGCAATCTCAGGTCTCTTCTAAACCAAAATATATTGAGTTCTCTCATGTTTTAATTATTATAGAACATAGAAACAGATTAATATAAAAAGGTTTGAAATTTTATTTACTAAGCCGTAGTTGCCGCATTGACCAAGAAGAAAACGTAAAAGAAAAGCAATAATATTCCTTCCCAAATTGTGATCTTTTTATTGTTGGAAATAATTCCAAACAAAATCGTCATCACTATCATAAAGGGCAAGCTAAAAGTGAGTAAAGTAGGCGTAATTTCCAAAGGCCCAAATAAAGAAGCAACTCCCGTTACGACATAAGTATTGAAAATATTAGACCCCAAAACATTACCAACCGCAATAGACGTTTTTCCTTTCGAGCAGCACTGATACTTACAATGACTTCGGGTAAAGACGTTCCAATAGCGACTATTGTCAAAGCAATTACTTCTGGAGAAATTCCCGCCATTTCCGACAAGGCAGAAATCGCTCGAATCGTCCATTCTGCGCTCAGTGCGACCAATGCGCCACTGGCAATTAACCAAAGATAAGTAATCGGTGAAACTTTCTCTTTTTCCTCTTCATCGCTATTATCAGACTTAAAAGAATAAGCCAAAACAGCACTATACCAGCCAATAGCAGAATAGATTCAAACAAGGTTATTTGTCCATCCTGCACTACAAAATAGAGCATAAAAGCAGACCCCACAAATAAGGCATATCGACATGCCAAATATAATAATCCAAGTCAATTTGTTTGACCGCTACTGCCACCAACCCAAAACTAAGGCTATATTGGTGATATTGGAACCAACCACATTTCCCATTACTATTTCAGAATTGCCTGCCAAAACAGCCGCAACCGAAGTCGCCAACTCGGGCAGCGACGTTCCAAATGCCACAATAGTGACACCAATAATAAAGGGTGAAATTCCGAAAGATAAGCCAATCGCTTCTGCGCTATCTATAAATTTATCGGAACAGTAAAGCAAAACAGCTAAACTTCCGACAAACATTCCGATGTACATTAAAATGTCCAAATGATACTTTTTTTTAGTGTTCAATTTTGGGGTGTTAAATTTACTAGCGAGCGCAAATGTACAGTTTATTTTATGGAAAGGAAATAGTGTGCACCTAAAAATAGATAAACACCTGTTTTTGTTAGAAGAAAGGATTGAAAAAACAATTTGGAAACCATACAAATTTTCAGTTTTGTATGATTTCAATGGACATTATTCTGAAAGAAATTAAAAAGGAGGCGGGTGGCTAGCTATACTGTTGCTAGCACAAGCGATGCGACCCGCCGAAATAGTGGGCTTGCGGCTCCGCCGCCAAGCTTTCTATACGAAATTCTGTAGAATATCTTTAATGGAAAGAATCGTTTAGCAAATAAAATTTAATGCTGAACGACTATTTTTTGATAAATAACTTTATTTTTCCTCGAAACCTAAGACCCGCAAAATAAACACCATTTGAAAGCGAAGCTGTTTCAAATTTTAAATTAGTGCGATTTTTAGCCATTTTCCACCCGATATATTTTGTCCATTCGAATCAAAACAAATCAACTCTTTCCAAAGCTTCTATATCTTTGGATGCCAATTGGATAACACAGTAATTATGGCTAGGATTTGGATAAGTTTCAAGCGGTTGAGCAAGCACAAATTCCTCCATAGCTGTATCCAAATTGCAGGCAGTAGAAGCATTCGCAATCAATTGGGAACGAGAAGAATTCAAGACAGAACGCATGGCAACCGATTGTCCAAAGGTGAACATATTCATACAAGTATCATCGACATAATCCATGTAATTCATAAACATATCTTGGGAGCCACAAGAGCTTCTGGGATGACTTGGACATCCATAATATGGCGCATTTGAACTTGGCGTATCGCTGATGCTATCATCTTGATTGCAAGCTCCGTTTCCTGGACCAAAAATATGTTGTAAACCCAAATAATGCCCTATTTCATGTGTAGCTGTTCGCCTTTGCTTGTGCCAGCAACACCAAATTTATCGTGCGCAATAACGACTCCGTCCAAATCTGTTTCCTAAAATCATATTGGTAGGCAAATACGAATAGCCCAAAATATAATTTTCGGCGGTAGGCATCGGCACTGACCACAAATTCAAATAGCGATTGGGATCCCAATTCGTTTGCCCTTTTATCACATCTTCAATATAATTCACATTGGGAATATTATTATAAACATGGCGAGTAATGCCAGAACTTGGATTGCCATTTGGGTCAAATGCTGCCAAACAGAATTCTATTTCTGTGTCCATTGCATTGTTGGAAAAAGCACTCGGCGTTTGATTTGCATCAGTATTGTTTCGACGAAAATCTTTATTGAGAACATCCAACTGACTCTGGATTATACTTTCAGATAAATTGTGCGCCGTGCCGACCGCAGTCCCTCTGTGTATAATGTGAACGACGACAGGAATTTGAATAACATTCCGAAAACTGGTTTCCTCTTCAGGGTTCAAATGAGCAATTTCTTGGTAATAATCTTCTAGTTCTGCAAAATAGTTGGGGTTTTTCTCTTGCAAACGTTCTTCTAAATACGTATTGCCACAATGGTTTTGAGCAAAGGCTATAGCAGCATTTAAGCTAAGCGCAATGAAAAAGAAATACTTTTTCATTGTTTTATTGTTGGCAAGAATTTTCATAGTTTAAATTTATTTTCACTAAAGATACGTATTTTGCGCTTTTAAAATTGTTGTGCGAGAGTCAAAACGCTTAATACTTCTCCAAAATTTAATTCTATCTTTTTTAATTACAAAATTGATGCCTTTTGATATTAAATGCTTCCAATAAAGTTTTAATCCTTCGTTTTAGTTCCATTGGCGACATTGTATTGACCTCTCCTATCGTTCGTTGTTTGAAATTGCAGACAGGCGTGCAAATTCATTTTGTTTGTAAAAAACCATTTAAAGGCATTTTGGAAAACAACCCTCATATAGATAAAGTCTTCTTTTTCGAAAAAAGTTTAAAAGAAATAGAGATTAATTTAAAGGCAGAAAAGTATAATGCAATAATCGACCTACATAAGAACTTACGTACTTTTCAATTGAAAAAACGCTTAGGAATTCCTAATTTCACTTTCGACAAACTCAATATCCCCAAATGGTTGATGGTCAATTTCAAAATCAATCGCTTGCCCAATATTCATATTGTCGATCGCTATTTTCAGGCCGTACAATTTGCCAATATATATAATGATGGTCAAGGACTCGATTATTTTATTCCCCCAAAAGACCAAGTTTCCCTCCCTCAATTCCTCCCAAAAGTCGATTGCTCCTCGTTTATCGCCTTTGCCATCGGCGCAGCCCACGCCAACCAAACGTCTACCCGAAACGAAAATCATCGAAATCGTTCAAAAAACACAAAAACCCATCCCTTTTGCTCGGCGGAAAAGCAGAGTTCGACGTAGGCGAACGCATTGCACAATTGGGCGGAAAACACATTTATAACCTTTGTGGTAAACTCAATCTCAACCAATCTGCTTCAGTCGTACAGCAAGCCAAACTCGTCCTCACATACCCGATACAGGCATGATGCACATTGCCGCCGCTTTTCAGAAAAAAATCATTTCTATTTGGGGCAATACCATCCCCCGAATTTGGAATGTATCATATTTAAAAAAGACGTAGAAGATACTAGAAACACAATGATTGAAGTTAAAAACTTGAGCTGTCGCCCTTGTTCAAAAATTGGATATGATACTTGTCCAAAGCAACATTTCAATTGTATGCAAAAAAATTGATGTGGAAGCTATTTTGGGAAGAAGTGAAAGGTGTATAAAGGTAGACTTTTATCGACTTGCCGATAGCATTTCGATTTTATCGACTGCCGAGGTTTTGATTCTATATTTTCTTTGAGTTTCAAATCAGTTGTTTCTATTTTTGGGCCACTCGACTGCCGATAGCATTTCGATTTTATCGACTGCCGAGGTTTTGATTTCATATTTTCTTTGAGTTCAAATCAGTTGTTTCTATTTTTGGCCAACTCGACAGCCGATAGCATTTCGATTTTATCGACTGCCGAGGTTGTGATTTCATATTTTCTTTGAGTTCAAATCAGTTGTTTTTATTTTTGACCAACTCGACAGTCGATAGCATTTCGATTTTATCGACAGCCGAGGTTTTGATTTCATATTTTCTTTGAGTTGCAAATCCGTTGTTTCTATTTTTGACCAACTCGACTGCCGATAGCATTTCGATTTTATCGACTGCCGAGGTTTTGATTCTATATTTTCTTTGAGTTGCAAATCCGTTGTTTCTATTTTTGGCCAACTCGACTGCCGATAGCATTTCGATTTTATCGACTGCCGAGGTTTTGATTCTATATTTTCTTTGAGTTTCAAATCAGTTGTTTCTATTTTTGGCCAACTCGACTGCCGATAGCATTTCGATTTTAACGCAAGGATTTCAGACACAATCTATGTGTCCAATAGCTTTTGGACTTTTATTGTTAATTGTTGTACACAGCAAGTACATAGGGGCATCGCCCCGAAACCATTTTTAACAAAAACACCTAATGCAAATTGAGGTGCAGCGCACCGTCACCAATACACCTATTTTATGATTAACCTTTAGGTGTCGGGGTTCTACCCCCTTATAAATCTTTCTACGCCCTTTGGGCTAGAAATGGGTTTGGGGCGATGCCCCTTTTTTGTGAAAATCTATATTCATAGTTAACTAGAGTTAATAAGATATACAGAACCTTTTTTAAAAAAGAAAGTGTAATTTCTTATACAACACTAATTATATATTTAACAATCAATTGAAAAAAAAATCCTATATTTCGGATTTAAAGGAAGATAAAACCTTATTCGTAGAAAATCAAAACCTTATATGATACTTAAACGTTACTTTTTTTCTCTTTTTGCCCTTGCGATTGCTTGGAATATTCAAGCCCAGGATCGCCACTTTACACTCTACAATTTTGCTCCACTTGTACTCAATCCTGCTCTTACCGGTTCTCTTTGAAGGTACAGTAAGAGTTGGAGGAATTATTAGAGATCAAGCTCCATCTTTGATGGGTGCCAATGGGTCTCAAAATGTTTATAAAACACCTTCTTTTTATGCCGATGCGCCAATACTTCACGGTTCGAAAAAGAGATTGGGTGAGTGTAGGTATCAAATTTTTATAGAGATCAAGCAGGTTCGCTTGATTTTGGTAACCAATGGTTGAAATTATGCAGGAGCTTATCATTTGTCTTTAGACAAAAAAAGAAATTCTATTTTCACACTTGGCGTTCAGTGGGGTTCTGTTACTCGAAGTATCGATCCTAACCAATGCCGTCACTGCCGATGATGAAGCATTACCTCAAATTACAAATTCAGATTTGCCAAAAACCAATTTTACCGACTATGGTTGCAGGTATCATGCTACGTAGCAAGATGAAACAAAGCCATGAAATTGGAATTGGGACTTGCTGTAGACCATTTGACAACTCCTGGGCGATAATCGAAGAACAGGTAATAACACAGGTACAGGTACGCAAAACCAACTAATAATAATGGAAATGGCCCTTATTTGCTTCCTTCGGGTCAAGCAGGTGGATCGGGTTCACGAGTTCCTCTTCCGATGCTTTGGACTGGACATGGGAAAAATTTGATATACAATTGATGAAGTTTGGTCTTTTGCTCCTTCTTTTTGATTCAGGCTACAAGAGGAACACCTCCTGAAGCTGTTTTGCAAATGCCGCTTGGAATGATGCTCAATAAAGAAAGAGGTCAAGTTTTGCATTTTGGTTTGGGTTATCGAGTGGGCGATGCATTGGAGGTTTTGCTGGGTTATGACCAAGGTGATTTCAAATTTGGTGCAAGCTACGATAAACCTTATCTTCTTT
>CANNZV010002990.1:78351-116192 GCA_947561585.1 Caprella mutica
CCTAAAATCAATACAGCGGGCGATGAAGAAACCCCGTTTTATTGGGATGGCGAATTGTATTTTAGTTCGACTGGACATCCTGGAATTGGAGGTTTCGATATTTTCAAATCTACTTGGGATGGAACAGGATGGAGTTTACCAGGTAATATGGGACAAGGCTACAATTCTCCTGTCGATGACTTGTATTTCCGTTTGGATGAAGCGGGCGAAACTGGATTTTTAGTATCTAATAGAGTAGAAACAGGCGCACGTTCGGCATTTGGAAAAACTTGTTGCAATGACATTTATACCTTTACGGTAACTAAGGTAAAAGCGAGTTTGGTGGTGGCTTCCTTGTCGGGAAAAAGTCCTTTAACAGGAACAAGCATACGACTGATAGATATTTCGGATAAGCGTCCAAAAGACCCCGAATCTAAAGATTCGGGTCAAGGGAACAAAGTAGCTTTTGAGTTGGAAGAAGACCGTTTGTATCGCATTATTGCTGAAAAAGAAGGTTATTATCCTGATACCATTGAAATGAACACCATTGGTTTGAAAGAAACCAAAGAGTTTAAAGGCAAAGTGAATCTAAAACCAATTCCGAAACCACCAGAGCCTGAGCCAGAACCAGAAGATGAGTTTGAAACATATACCATTGACCAACCAATTGAGTTGAAAAATGTATTTTATGAATTTGATAGCGATGTATTTGTTGCTGGAGCAGAAAATGATTTACAAATCATGTTGGATTTGATGACGCAATATTCGGATATGAAAATAGAATTATATTCGCATACCGATGCTCGTGGTAAGGATAAATATAACGAAGCTTTATCTCAAAAACGTGCCTCAGCAGCCAAACGTTGGTTGGTACAAAGAGGCATTAGTCCAACTCGAATTCGTGCCATAGGTAAAGGAGAAACTCAGATTAGAAACCGTTGTACCAATGGAGTGAAATGTGAAGAAGAAGAACATCTTTTCAATCGTCGTACAGAATTTAAGATTACAGAAGGTCCAACCACCTTTAGGATTGAAAAACAACGTTTGAGAAAGAAAAATTAAAATCCAATTATAAACACTTGGAGGTCGGTTGTTGCTGCCCTGCAAAGGAATTATTTCATTCCGAAGAGGGTTTTTGGCTGCGCCAAAAACCCTCTTTTTTATTTTATACTTTTATGAAAAAACAAAGCTTATTTCTAGTCGCAATATTGTGTTTTTGCCTTTTTTCGTGCAAAACCAAGCAGTCGATAAAAGAAAGTCGCACCAATGTCGATCCGCAGGAAGTTGAAAAAGATCTTCCTTTTCCAATCATGACTTTTGATAGAGTTTTACATGATTTTGGACCTATAAAAAAGGGCGAAAAGAAGGAAACCACTTTTTATTTTACCAATACTGGAAATGCCGATTTGGAAATCGAAATCGTTACTTCCTGTCATTGTACTGCACTCAATTATTCGACCGATCCCGTTCCTCCAAAAGGCAAAGGTGCGATACATTTGATGTTTGATAGTAGCCAAAAAGACGAGTCCGATTTGATAGATGTCACCATTATTTTGCGCAATGTAAATCCCGAAAATGGCTATCCAATCGTCGAAGAAGTAAAGTATACTTATGAGTTAATAAAGTAATACTTTTCAATATGGAAAGTATTTAGTATGTTTATAGTTATTGAACTCGATTTATCGGCAATATAAACGCTGAAAATAGCCATACTATGATTAATTTAGTTGTTGGATTAATATTTATTCTCCTCTTATACAGTTTATTAGCGACTACAGTGATGGAAATCATCGCAAGTGTCTTCTCTATGCGTGGTCGCAATTTGGAACGAACTTTAAAACGGATTTTGTTTAGTTCCAAGGATAGTCCGCTCTATCAGGAGTTTACTCAGAATCCTTTGTACGAGCAAATCCAATCCCGATTTTTCCGCTCGAAAAGACCGCCGTCTTACATGAGCAATCAAACATTTAGTACGATTTTGTTTCGAGTACTTTTTCATAATAATGGCGAACGTCCAGGATATGATGTCAGAGAAAAAATAGATACTATTCGGAATGATAAATTGCGGATGACACTCCAAAATTTCCACGACGAATCGTATAATGACACGCATATTTTTCGAAGAAAAGTGGAGGTTTGGTACGATGAAGTCATGGATCGCGCAGGAGGTTGGTACAAACGCAATACTCAGTTTATTTTGTTTGTAATAGGTTTGTTAATTGCGATTATTTTCAATGTTGATACCATCTCTATCTACGATAAATTATCGAAAGACCCACAAGCTCAATTGGAGTTATTGGGTATGACGGAGCAGTATTTTTCTGACCAACGAATGGCTCAAATGAAGGCAAGCGAAATGGGTATGAACTACGAACAAGAAGTACAATCTTTGTTGAACCAAAACCTGCGTTCTATCAAAGATCCTGTGGGAATGGGTTGGGACGAATTTAATGCGATGCCTATCGGTTTAGCTCAATGGTTGTATCGGATTTTGGGTTGGTTGACAACCGCTTTGGCGATTTCTTTGGGAGCTCCTTTCTGGTTCGATTTATTGAAAAAAATAGTCAATGTGAGAAGCTCAGGAAATATTCCTCCACCAGCTTCGCAACAAATACCGCCTTATGACCAAATCCCGAGTTCTTATGGCTTGGCAAGTCAGGCTGTAGCTCGAAAAATAGTAAAAGACCTAGAGGAAAATCCAGACGAAAAATATTAAAACTTTATTGCTAAAATTTTATTAATTCCGCATACAAGCGGTTGACCGGCAAACCCATAATATTGGTATATGTTCCTTCTATTTTGTCGATTTTGCAATGTCCAATCCATTCTTGGATGGCATAGCTTCCTGCTTTGTCAAAAGGCTGATATTGACGAATGTAGAAGTCAATTTCTTCTGCGCTCATTTCTAGAAAATAGACCTTGGATATTTCCGAAAATAAGACTTCTTTTTGGGCAGTCCACAAACAAACTCCTGTGACCACGAGGTGCATTTTGCCCGATAATGCGGTGAGCATTCGTACCGCATCTGCATGGTTTTTAGGCTTTTCGAAAATTTCATCTCCTAAAACTACTATCGTATCAGAAGTGATGAGCAATTCATCTTCTGCAATTAAGTTTTTTGCTGCAACTGCCTTTTTCTTTGCTACATATTCGGCTACTTTTAGCACGTCCAAATCTGCAGGATAACTTTCGTCTACGTCAATACTTTTGACTTCAAATTCAAATCCTGCTTCGGTCAATAATTGTCTTCGACGAGGAGATTTCGAGGCTAAAATGAGTTTTTTATCGAGTTTTTTCATGGTTTGTTTTTTTTGAAAAATTAGTGAGAATTGGACTAGTAAACAGGACAATTTTTGCTCCAAATAAAGATAATTTTCAAGATAAAATTTACGGTCTAAAAGGAAGATTTTGATTGTCCAGTTTAGCCCTTATTTAGACAATTAACAAATACAATAGTCCGAATAACATCACTATTTTTATCACAAAACTGAGGTGTGAAAAGTCTTTTTTTTCTTTGGCAAAAAAGAGTCGAATAAGAATATAAATAGTGGGCAAAACTAAAAAAAATCCATTATAATAATCTATTAAATCGACTCGATTATCGGTTATTTCTATTTGAAAAAAATAGAATCCAAGCAATAAAGAAAAAGTCAAAAAAACCGCCCAAATTTTAGCAACTAAAATACCCGATACAATCGGAATAGTTCGACAACATTCTTTTTTATCTCCTTCAATGTCTTCAATATCTTTGACAACTTCTCGTAGCAAAGTCGATAAAAAAGCAAAGCAAATATATGCCCAAATAACGGTAAAATTGAAATATCCATGAAGCATTCCTGCTTCATCATTATTTATCCAATAATTACCCGAATCCCATTCTGCAACCCAAACGATTCCTGGAACAAAGGCGCAAAAAAGAGCCACAATTAAATTGCCAAAAAAATATTTCTTTTTAAAAAAAGTAGAGTAAAAATAGAGAAGCAAAACAGCTATAGGATAAATAATCAACAAAGGTAAATTGTTGGTTTTCAGTGCAATATAAGCTGACAGACCAAAACCTAAGCCGATACAAGAGAAGTATACATTCCAAGCATTTTGGATAGAAATAGATTGTCCAATAAAGACTTTATCAGGTTTATTGATTAAGTCTATTTTATAGTCTACAATATCATTGATGACATAACCTCCTGCTGCAATCAGCATAGTTGTGAATACCAAAAGAAAGAATAAAAGCGGAGAAAGACTGAGATTAGGATTGTTATCTACAAGCTCATAAAAAGAAAAAAAAACAGTATAATAAATCAAATATTGCGTCAACGCAACAATCACCAAATTGGGAAAGCGAATGAGTCGAAGCCAAGCCATTTTTATTCTAAATCCAATTGAATAGAAGGCACTGCATCCATCCAATTTCCATGCAAACGCAAGACTTTTTCAATCACATCTCGCACACAAGCTTTACCTCCATCAAGCGGAGAAATATAATTACAAATTTCTTTTATTTCGTGTGCTGCATCGGCAGGACAAACAGGCAAATGCACACGTCGCATGACCAAATAATCGGGCAAATCATCACCCATATAAAGCGTTTTATTCAGGTCAATTCCGTAAGTTTCAACATACTCCTCCAAAGCCTCAACTTTGTCGCTAATACCAGCATAAACATGCTGAATTCCCAATGCTTTCAAACGAGCCACTACTCCACTCGACTTACCTCCAGTGATGATGCAAACATTATATCCTGTTTGCACTGCTTTTTTCATCGCATAACCATCACGCGTATTCATTTTACGGAGCAATTTCCCATTTTCAAGGATAATCAATTCGCTATTGGTGAGCACACCATCGACATCAAAAATGAAGGTATTGATGTCTCTAAATTTCTCTAAATTATTCATAGAAATTTATTGGTTGTCTCTCCATTCGTAGACCCATTTGGCTTGGATTTGTTCCAAATGTCCTTCATTACACTCTTCTTTGGTTCCTTCAAAATTTGGAAGTGCCAAAACCCACTCAATCAAGTCTGTAAAACGGATTCGATAAATTTTGCCTTCTGGATAATCGTCCCCAAAACGATCGTATAATTTGATAGCGATGTCTTCATAATCATTCCATGCTATTGGGAAGTCTTCTATATCTTCAAATGCCATTGTTATTATGTTTATGTGAACATTTTAGTGTTCGTGTCCGATAATTTGAGATTGATCTGGAATTTCGACTTCTATGACGGTATCATCTTTTAAGTCAATCATTACACTCTGGCATCCCAAACGAGATTCTATACGAGGATTGATTGCACGATCTATAAAGTCTTCTTCCTTATCTGAAATTTCTTCCAAATTATCTCCTCCTTTCAATACATATATATGACAGGTGCTACAAGCACACACCTCACCACAATTGTGATTGAGGTGAACATCATTGTCTTCTGCTACTTCTAATATAGAGAAACCTTCCTCTACATTTTCTACGGTAACAGGTTGTATCTTTTTATCTTCAAATGTGAATTTTACTGTTGCCATTAATTTTTTATTGATTTTCGCAAAAGTAGTTTTAATCTTTATTAAAACAAACGAACTTAGAAGAAGTTTTCAGTCAATCGCATAAAAATGCCCCCTCGCCTGTTTAATCGTTTATTTGTTTAAAATGTTTGTAGCGAAAAAGATTTCTTCGTTAAATAATGAGTTCGAACTTGTTTTGTCCTAATTTAAACGATACGATTCAACAAATAAACAAACTAAGCAGTTAAACAATTGGGAAGCCTTGCTTGCTGCAAGTAGGATCCCTATTTGCAGCAAGCGAGTTTGCGATTGCCCTTTTTAATATTTACTTTATTCATCATGCGATAATTACCGTTTTAGGGGTATGCATCGCACATATTTTTAGCATATCTTTGTGTTAAGATAATTAAACAATGTTTTAATATCTTTATACAATTATCAAAAAATCATTTATTACAAAATAATAGGTAAGAAACTATCTGCCCTAATTTTGTCTTCAATTCCTATTTTACATCTTTCCTTTTTACAATTATCATTTCTTTGATTTCTCACGAAATCAAAATCTCGTTATTGACTATTATTAACTTAAGCTACTACTTAGAATAGTTTATTCTGGGTCTAATTTAAGCATAAAGATAATTCTAAACAAGACATTTTTGGTCTATAGCTACTGCTTTGCTCAAAAGTCTGTATAGAAGTTTTTCAATAAAATTATTCTTTATTTAAAACCGATTTACCCATGAACGATTTATTACACCCAAAGTCACTTTGGAAGTTTATATTCCTATTGTATATAGGGCTATTGACGCCTTCCATACTGAGTGCAACTAGTGTCAATGAATCCAATGTATCCATTGGCGGAGACAATCTACCAGTAGTTACAGACTATATTCATTGTACTGGGAAATTATTAGCTTCAGGGCAAGGATTACAAGCAAGTCCTTCCTATTCGACCTGTGTTGATTCTTCTACGCCGACCATCAATTGGTGGGATGCTCCTTTTGGAGGAAATTTAGTAGGTACAGGAAGTACTTTTGTACCAAATATCAATTATAATACAGCTGGCAAGCATGTCTATTATGCAGAAGTTGAATGTATAGGAGTTTCTTATACTTCGCCTCGTGTTGCTGCTTATGTAGAAGTATTGGACTGTACACCAGTTGCCAATGCTTGTACTTATTTTTTAGTCCTAAAAGATAGCAATGAAGATGGCTGGAATGGTGCTTCTATTGCTGTTACCGAAAACGAGGCTTCTTCTTCTAGCAATTACACCATCAGCCATGCTGAAGGTGGTTTCAAAGTTGTGCCTTTAACAATGGTTAATGGCGGAATTTTGGATTTCTTTTATACTCAAGGTGGCTATGATGCAGGTAATTCTATTACCTTATTAGATCCTCTTTTTAATATTGCTACAGATGTCAACGGAAATCCTTTCCAAATTGATCCTTATATTCCATCAGGCAATTTACCTCGTGTAAAAATAGACTGTCCTGAAGGTTGTGCCGATGGTTTTCTTTCTGCCAACATACACATTGGCATGGGAGATTTCCCAGCAGAACAATCTTGGGAACTAATTGATAGTCAAGGTAATAGACTTACTTTCGCCAATGGAAACTTCTATAATGGTTTGGCTCCAGGTACAAATATTACCGTAGCTGTTGAATTGGATATGTGCGAAACATATACTTTCACCGCTTTTGATGGTGCAAATGACGGATGGAGTTCAGGAGCTTGGACAATCTATAGTGCCAATGGTTTTTATGGTACAGAATTGACCAATCCTCATCCTTATGAAGGTTATTTCTCTATTCTATCTGGCCCTAGCATTGGTTTCGATGATGAAGAAAGCATGGCTTTTACTATTCCTTGTACAACCGACTGTCCTGATGAAATTACAGGTACAAATTTCGATTTTATGACTTGTACTGGAGAAGCATTGATTCCTGTAGTTGAACCAAAAGTTTGTTATCCAAATTGTAATCATGCTTTAGGTTGTACTTTAAATGAAAATATTTTCATCATTCCTAACGGAATAGATGGCCTTTTGATAGAACCTATTCCTGGTGGTTTTGATCCAAACAATCATCCTTATGCTGCAGGGATTTTAGTAAACAATTTACCCATAGGTAAACATGAGTTGATCCATGAAATTACCTATTGTGATGGACAGATTGCTCGATGTAGCACACACATTCTTATCTCTTCGCAAGCGGTTCCTAGCATGATTTGCAAAACCGATATAACAGTAACTCTTGGACAAGCCGATGCGATAGATAATAGTGGAAGTGGTAGCTTACTGGACGATATTGGAGAATGTTTGCGACGTGTAGCGGTCAACGAAATCATCAGCTTATCTGGACCTTGTGCTATAGAAGCACAAGCAGAATATGAATTAATCATTTTAGACGAAAATGATAATCCTATCGTTCAGAACAATGCAAATGGTCATCCTTATGATATTAGTGGCAATCCAATCTTACCAGGATTTGCGACAGAACCTGCACACGATATTGTAGGGCCAGACCAAATCGGACAAAACTTAAAATACCGTTTGACACACTTATTGAGTGGGTTTTCTTGTTGTGGTACGATTGAACTTATTGATCATAATGCGCCAGTTATTACTTGTAATGATTACGCCATTTCTTGTACGCACCCCGACCCATTAAATGAAAATTATTCGGTTACTAAAAGCTATATTGCTGCTGATCTGCCTGCAAATATTGCTGGAGGTGATAATGTAGTAAGTGTTTCTATAACTGAATTAGATTTTGAAATCGGTTGTGGTTCTTTGGGAGAAACTATAAATGATATTACCATAAATCTTAATATCGAACACACTGATATAGAGGACTTAAGAATTGTATTGACGCCTCCTGCTTTGTCAGGATTAGGAACAATCGAATTGATGCCTTATGGTACTTGTCCTCTATTTGATGGCGAAGCTTTGAACATGAATGTCTCTTTTGTAAAAGATGCAACTGCTTCTATCACTGATGCTTGCGATGAAAATGACCCAATACTAAGTGGCGCTATCGAACCTTCTGATTTGAGTAATTTTTCTGCAATTTGTGGAATAGCTGCTCCTTTGGCAGAAGGTACTTGGACCATAACTATTTTGGACAATGATGACAATGGCAAACATGATGCGGAAGCAGGAGTTGGTCAAGTTGTAGAAGCAAGTCTCGTTTTGACGACTGGCTTTCCTGAACCAATTACAATTATTGATTGCTCTGAAACCACTACCGAATTGGAAATAGAAATGGTTCTAGATAATAACTGTAATTTAACCGACTGGGTGGGTTCTACCATTATGAGAGTTTGGAAAGTAACAGATATTTATGGAAACTCTTCAACTTGTACGCAGACTGTTTTATTAAAAGCACCAACATTTACGGATATTGAAATTCCAGAAAATAGAATTTTCAATTGTTCTGATATCGACTCTACCGAGCCGACTTCAACAGGTTACCCAATGTTTGGATGTTATGATTTAACAGGGACAGACGAACAAGAGCAATATTGTGATGTTTCGGTGACCTATTCAGATGCTGCTTCTAATGGTTGCAACCAAAGAATTATTCGTACTTGGACGATTACCAACTGGTGTACTACTGCGAGTCATACTTACATACAAACGATTGATATTGTAGATGATAAAGGTCCCGAAATTGAAGTAGAAGATGCTACCATTAGTGCTAGTGTATTTACTTGTACAGGAAGCCTTTTCCTTAATCCTACAATTACAGATGCTTGTTCAGATATCAGTCAAGTATATGCAACTTATACCATTGAAGGTGAATCTTTTACAGATGTAATTGATGGTCCAACTTTAATTGAAAACTTACCGCTTGGAGATACAGAAATCACGATTTCTGCCAAAGACGCTTGTACTAATACAAGCACTACTTCTATCGTCATTACAGTCATTGATGATATAGAGCCAACAGCTTCTTGCGACGATGAACTAATTGTAACGCTCAACGGTGCTGGCTCTGCTCGTTTATTGGCCATTGATATCAATGAAGGGAGCAACGATAATTGTGGTATTGATTTGATGGAAGTTCGTCGTATAGATGGTTGTTTGGGTGAAACCGCTTGGGACAATTATGTTGATTTTGCTTGTTGCGATATAGGAACACCTGTAATGGTTCAACTGCGAGTGACCGATATTTTTGGCAATAGCAATACTTGTACAACAACACTCGATATTTTTGATGAAACTGCTCCAAGAATCCTTTGTCCTGCGGACAAACTCATTACGTGCGAAGACAGTTACGGCGACCTTAGTGTTTTTGGTACTGCTACTGCTATAGATAACTGCGAAGCTACAGTAGAAATGACTAATTCAGATATTAGTGTTGGCAACTGTGGTGCTGGTTATATCAAAAGAACTTTTACTGCAACAGATTTACAAGGTTTAACAGATGTTTGTACACAAACAATTGTAGTAGAAAGTGTATCTGGATATGTCGTAACTTTTCCTGAAGATGTATTAATTACAGATTGTAATGCTACGGTTGAAAATACAGGTGAGCCTGTTTTAACAAACGAAGGATGCGGTTTGATGAGTATCACAAAAGATGATGAGCTTCTAACCGTTGTTCCTGATGCTTGCTACAAAATCAAACGTACTTGGATGGTTATGGATTGGTGTCTTTTTGATGATGAAAATCCAAACAACACTACAACAGGTACTCCTGTTTCTACAGATGGTTTGACCTTCGAAGATGATGGAGATGGATATACCGAATATGTTCAATACATCAAAATTTTAGACAATGTAGCTCCTGTAATTGATTGTCCTGCAGCGATTCTTGTAGAGTCTGTTTCTAACAATTGTTACGAAGAAGTAAGCCTAAGTATCTCTGCAACAGACAATTGCTCTAGACCAGAAGCTTTTGATTATGACCTTGCTATTGATTTAGACAATGATGGCACTTACGATGTTTTTTCAAAAGAACAAACATTATCCTATAATTTTGGATTTGGAACACACCGTGTATTTTGGGAAGTAAGTGATGGTTGTGGCAACAAATCTTTATGCGAACAATTGGTTACGGTTGTCGATAAAAACCATCCTTCTGTTGCTTGTGCTGACGATTGGAGCGTACAATTAATAGATAATAATACAGCTCAAATTAATGCGGCTGATGTTTTCCAATATGCAGAAGACAATTGCGCAAGTGCAGCAGAATTAGCAGCAAGTGTTCAAATTCGCTTAACAGGATCAACCGATCCTTTGGCTTCAAGTATTGCTGTTGATTGTGACGATACTGGTTTTGTTTCTGTAGAAATATGGGTAGAAGACAATGCTGGAAATACTGCTTTCTGTACAACTTCTGTAGAAGTAGAAGATGTTTTTGGAAACTGTACCGAGACAGGTGCTCGAGTAAGTATTGCGGGTTATGTCCGAACAGAAGATGAATTGAACATCGAAAATGCAATGGTAGAAATCATGGAAAATGACAATTTATTGGAATCTAGTTCTAATGGAAATTTTGGGTTCAATGATTTGCCAATGTACCATAACTACACCCTTTCGGTAACTAAAAATGATGATTACTTAAACGGAGTTTCGACCGCTGATTTGGTGTATATCAACCAGCATATTTTGGGCTTAAATACATTCGAATCTCCTTGTCAAATTATAGCTGCCGATATCAATAATGATAACAAAGTTTCGACTTTCGATTTAGTGATTTTGAGACAATTGATATTGTATATCATTACGGAATTACCGAATAACAATTCTTGGAGATTTGTAGACAAAGATTATGTTTTCCCTAATCCACAAAATCCTTGGTTGGAGGCATTTCCAGAACACATCTATTTCAATCAGTTGCAAAGCGATGAAATGCACACAGACTTTGTAGGAATCAAAATTGGAGATGTGAATTCTAGCGCTGTACCAAATACTTTATTGGGTGCAGAAGAAAGAAATATGGAGACCACTCTTTTCTTTGAAATCGAAGACAAAACCGTGAGCCAAAGCGAAACGATTTGTATTCCTTTTATTGCAAAAGATTTCAATCAAATTGAAGGTTTCCAATACACGCTATCATTTGACCAATCGAAAGTACAATTCGTTGATTTCGAAGCAGGTACATTGGATGTTTCTGCCGATAATTTTGGTTTCCAATTCTTAGAGGAAGGAGTTATTACTACTTCTTGGAATACGCAAAGTCCTGTTAGCTTAGATGATAATGCGGTATTATTTAGCCTTTGTTTTGAAGCGCAACAAGCCGCTCAGCTAAGCGATGTATTGGACATCAATAGCAGATATACGACTACAGAAGCTTATGGCACAGAAACCATGGATATTGATTTGACTTTTTCTATGACCAATACTGTTTCTATGGAGAAATTTGAGTTGTATCAAAATACACCAAACCCATTTAATGGAACAACAAATATTAGCTTCAATTTACCAGAAGCAAGTATGGCGACAATCAAGGTTTTTGATACCGCTGGAAAAATCATTGAATCTATTAAAGGTGATTTTGACAAAGGTATAAATGTAGTCACTTTAAAAATGAATAATGATTCCAAAGCTGGAATATTCTTCTACGAAGTAACCACGGCTCAATTTAAAGCAACTAAAAAAATGGTTTTGATTAAATGATAAAATAATTAAGAATAATCCTTTTATTTCCTTAAAAACGGGGTGTTACAATTTTTTGTAGCACCCTTTTTTCTAATAACGCATGCTTCAGCTTGGCTAGAAATAATATAAAGGGCAAGCGATAACGAACACTAAAATATTTATACAAAAACGGTATGATTCCAAGTACTTGTAGTCTGACTTTGAAACCGATATTTTTAGAATTATGCAAGCTAGTGGCTCAAGACGAAAATACTTGACAGCATAAACAGAATTCTATGCTCTTATTACCAAAATAATCAGCAGAAATTAATCAAAAAAAAAATCTATTTTTTAATAAAATACCAATAATAGGGTATTTACAATGAAGCAAAAGTCCTGCATCTTTGTGTTGTAATTAATGCGAAAGCAATCTCCCCCACAATTACATTAAAATTTTATCCTACAACAATTTATCCTTCTATTATCCTACAATTAAGTATCCTTTACTTTTATGCAATTTTTGTATAAAAATAAACAAGAACAAAAGCTGATTACAATGAATGAACAAACACCTTCCCCATTTTTCATTTCACTCATTGCTTCTACTTAATCAACCATTTTTTCTAGTAGTCGGACTTAATTATTCACAGAATAAATTTGTCATAAACATCTAATTGTCAACATCTAATTGATGTTGAATTAGAGGTTTGAATTTGCCTTTATACTTACCTATTTCCATGCTCTTTCAAGTGATCATTTCACTTGAATAGACATTACATTTCTTAGCCTTCTATCCTAACAAAACATTAAAGCACAACTGCTGGACAGTTTCCTTTATTATAATTCTGAATTGAATTTCACAATTATTCACAGTCAAAGAACGATAGCGTTTTTTGCCCTGAATATCAATGATTTAAGCTTTACAAACAAGCTTTAAATCCATAGAACGCATAATGTTTATTTTTGAATATCTCTTTATGGTGGCATGTATGATATCATGCCGCCAGAAGAGCTTTCAAAGACAAATTCAAGATATTTAAGAAGTACAGATGCTTGTCATCTATTATTAATTATTTTATTTTTTAACAAATTTTTCATATCCATGAACAACCGATTACTAAACTGGTGTTTTGCACTAACTTTCCTCTCGATGCTACTTTCGGGAACAGTGTCTGCTCAATACCCATGTCCTTTGAATGTAAAGGACTTCACACCAATCGACGGAAAAGATTGCGTGTATTTTTTAGAACTAAGCGATTCTGCCTCTGATGGCTGGGATGGTGCTTCTGTCGACATATCTGTCGGAGAAGAATGGCCTGCTACCAACTACAAAGTAACTGTAGCAGACGGCGCATGTGTCCTTTATCCAATATACGTAAACGATGGCGAAACCATCGATTTAGGATATTGGAATGGTGCATTTGAAACACAACACGGTCTAACGCTCTATGATGCATTAGGTCAAATTGCAACTGATGAAACAGGTACTGCAGTATCTTACACAAGTAGTATTCCTGCGAATACTCCTATTAGAGTAAAAGCGAATTGCCCACTCAACTCTTGTAAAGACGAAACAGAAGATTTTACGGTAAGAATCACTATGGGTGATTTTCCTGAAGAGCAATCTTGGGAAATCTACGAAGGTGCTGCTAGTGTTAATTCACAAGGAAACCAAGTTATTGGCGTAAACGCAAATACTTATAATGGTCTTGCACCAGGTTTTCAAGTAGATTATGCCGTGAGTTTAGATTTATGTAATGTTTACACTTTTGTTGCATTCGACGGTTTCAACAACGGATGGGATAGCGGTGCTTTTGACCTAATTACAGCTAACCTTAGCTACGGAACAGAAATCACCAATACTTCAGATAGCCACTTTGGCGAATCTTTGGTATTGTCTGGTACTGGTATTGCTGATGAAACTCGTTTAGAGTTTACATTACCATGTGCACCTATTTGCGAAGATGTATTAATAACAAATGCTGTAAACTGCGAAGTTGTTAATCCTATGTTGCCAGTAGCCGAAGCTCAAGTTTGTTACCCAGATTGCGGTCACGCAGTTGGTTGCAATCTTAGTGTTGAGCACATCGTTTTGCCATTTGGAGTAGACTATTCTGCTCTTTCTAATGGTACAAGTGTATATACAGGTACAGGAAGTATCATGTTTAGTGGTAATTTACCTGTAGGCGCACACCAATTGGTTACAAAATATACGTACTGTGATGGTATCATGGTAAAATGTACAACTGATTTGACAATTACTAGCCAAACAAATGGTTCTTTAACTTGTAATGATAACGTTATTGTTTCTTTGGGTGCTCCTGAATGGAATGATGATGACAATCAAAATGGTGATTTCATCGACGATTTAGGAGAATGTGTTGTTGCTATAACTCCTGATATGGTGTTAGAAATGCCAAATATTTGTGAAGAAGAATATGCTGTTACAGTCTTGGATGCAAACGGAAATCCTTTAGTTGTTTATGGTGCTAATGGTCTTCCTTTAGATGCAAACGGATTTGAAATTCCTGCTGGTTCTAATACAGCACCTGCAAACAACTTTGTTGGTTCTGCTGAATTGATGCAAACATTGACTTATACAGTACGTCATATTGCAAGCGATAACCACTGTTGGGGAACAATTTCTGTTGAAGACAAAATTGCTCCAGTAATTGTTTGTAATGACTATGAATTGAACTGTACACACCCTTATGCTTTAGATGAAAATTACAGCCACGAAGAAGAATATGCTGCTGCTGCGAATGAATTGCCTGCAAATATTGCTGGTGGAACAGGAGGTTTGCAATCAAACACTTGGATTCCTGTAAATGTTGCTTGTGGAGCAAAAGGTGAAGTAGTAAGTTCTGCACACATTCACCTTGCAATAAACCATGATGATTTAGCAGATTTACAAATATGGATACACGCTCCTTTCTCTGTAAATGGAGGTGCGTACGCTGCAATGCTTGCCGATAATGGTGATGTTGAAGCAGACAATGAATTATATTTCAGTAATTCATTTATTGCTGGTGTTGCTTGTGAAAATTTACAAGGCACTAGTCCTGAAGATTTTGTTACTGAAAATAGTGGTGCAAATATTCCTACTAACTACGGTGGTACTTGGTATATTCAAGTAATTGATAACGATGTAGATTTCACAACACCTTACGGTGGTGGTGAAATTACTGAAGCAGAATTACATGTTGAATGTGGATTCCCATTCGCTTACGATGCGTACGATTGTTCTTTAGAAGGTGTTGAGTTGATAAACGAAACATTGGTAGAAACTAATTGCGACCAAGCGAACTGGAATGGTGCTCAAATAGAGCGTATCTGGCAAGCAATCGATAAATACGGAAATACTTCTACTTCTACTCAAACGGTAAGCTTGAAAGCTCCTACTATGGATGATATTGTTAAGCCAGGTGATGTTGCAATAGATTGTAACGGACAAACTGCCGACGAATTGACTTTGGAAGAAACAGGTATTCCTACTTTTGGTTGTTTTGATTTGACTGAAGATTTACACGGACTTTGCGATATGTCTTACTCTTTTGAAGATGTAGTTGTACCGACTTGTGGAGAAGGTTACAAAGTAATCAGAACTTGGACTTTAATCAACTGGTGTTCTGGTGTAAACAAAACACACCAACAAATCATTAAAGTTGAAGATACAGACGGACCAAGTATTGCACAAGAAGATGTAACAGTTGGAACAAATGCTTACACTTGCGATGCCAATGTATCTATGTCTGATTTAGGCATTGAAGACAACTGTTCTGGTGTTAGTGCTGTAAGTGCTAGCTTTACTGCAGGTGGCGGTGCTTACCAAGGTGCTGGAAACCTTACTATCGTTGATTTGACAAACGGAGAAACTCTATCAGGTTTAACTGTTGGTACAACAGAAGTAAAAATTACGGCTACAGATAACTGTTTGAACGTAACAGAAAAATTGATTACAATTACTGTAGTTGATGATACTCCACCAGTTGCTATTTGCGACGATGAATTACATGTTTCTTTGGGGGGCGACGGAACTGCTCGTTTGTATGCAGAAGATGTTGACGAAGGTTCTTACGATAATTGTGGTGATGTAACATTAGAAGTTCGTCGTACAGACGGATGTTTAGACGAAACAGAATGGAATTCCTACGTTCCATTTGAATGTTGTGATGTTGACACCACTATTACAGTAATGTTGAGAGTTACCGATGCTGCTGGTAACACGAATGTTTGCTGGAAATCCGTTTTGGTTGAAGATGCCCTTACTCCTATTATTACTTGTCCTACTGATAAAACCTTAGATTGTAGCGATCCTGCTATTCATACTGCATTTGGTGATGCAGAAGCTATAGATAACTGTAATGTTGAAATTACTTATGTTGATGGAGGTGAATTAGATCAGTGTAAAGCTGGTACATTGACTCGTACATTTACTGCTACTGATGGTAGTGCAAAATCTCAAGATGCTACTTGTGTTCAAACAATTACAGTTGAGCATGTTTCTGATTTTGTAGTTCAATTCCCTGCTGATGTTACTTCTACTACTTGTTCTCTAAGTGATACAGGAGCTCCTACTATTTCTGATGACGACTGCGAATTAGTTGCTATTTCACACGAAGATAGAGTTTTTGATATTGTTCCTGATGCTTGTTACAAAATAGAGCGTACTTGGACTATCGTTAACTGGTGTATATATGAAGCTGGAAACCCTGCTAATACGAATTTGGGTTACCCTCAACCACTACCTCGAACTTACCAAGATGATGATGGATATTTCCAATATGTTCAAGTAATCAAAGTTTTGGATGAAGATGCACCTACTCTTGACAATCCAGGTGATCTTTCTTTCTGTGATTTGACAGATGGCTGTGAAGGTCAAGCTGACCTTATGGTTTTCCCTGCTGACGAATGTTCTGACTACTTCTCTTTGGAGTATACTTACAAAATTGATGCACACAATGACGGTTCTTTCGATATCATTCAATCTGGTACTAATGATGCAAGTGGTGTTTATCCTTACGGAACTCACTTGATCAAGTGGATTGTAGAAGATGGTTGTGGAAATACAGCAGAAATGAGTCATACTTTCACTATTTCTGATTGCAAAAAACCAACTCCAGTTTGTTTGAATGGTGTTTCTATTCCAACAATGAACAGCAATGGTTGTGCTGAAATTTGGGCTTCTGATTTATTAGAATATGCCTTTGACAACTGTTCTGATGAAGAGTATGTTGAAGCTTCTGTAAAAATGAGACGTGCAGGTTCAAACGATGCATTGACAACTGGCTTGACACTTTGTTGTGAAGATGTAGGAACAGAATTGGTAGAGATTTGGGTTGAAGATGAAGCTGGAAATGTTGACTACTGTACAACTTATATCATTTTACAAGACAATAGTAATGCTTGTGGTAACGGAGATTTATCAAAAGGAACTATTGCAGGTACAACGATGACTCAAGATGGTCAAGGTGTAGAAGATGTAACAATCGAACTAGAAGGTGCTAATAACACTTTAGAAGTCCAAAATACTGGAACAAACGGTGCATTTAGCTTTACAAATGTAGAATTATTTGCTGACTATACGGTAGGTGCTGAGAAAGATGTTGATCCATTAAACGGTGTTTCTACTTTCGATTTAGTATTGATGAGCCAACACATTTTGGGTATCTCTCCTTTTACTTCACCTTACACTATGATTGCTGCAGATGTAAACAACGATGGTAATGTAACGACTTTTGATGTGGTACAAACTCGTCAATTGATCTTATATGTTATCACTGACTTCCCTGCAAACAACTCTTGGAGATTTGTTGATGCTGACTATGTATTCCCTAACCCAAGTAACCCTTGGATGGATACATTCCCAGAAATTATTGAATTGAACAATCTTTCAAAAGATGAATTAAATACTGACTTTGTTGCTATAAAAATTGCTGATGTTGACGGAAACGCTACAACAAATAGCCTTTTAGGAGCAGAAGAACGTAATGAAAATGGTACGCTAATCTTTGCTGTTGATTCTAAAGAATTTAAGGCAAACGAAACCCTAAGTGTAGATTTCAGAGCTTCTGACTTCACAAGCATCAACGGTTACCAATTTACTTTGAATTTCGATGAAAACGTATTGAACTTCGCAAGTGTAGAAGCAGGTGCATTAAATGTTACGGATGCAAACTTTGGTTTGACATTATTAAATGAAGGTGTATTAACAACTTCTTGGAACGCTAATACTGCGAATACAATCAAAAATGATGAAGTATTGTTCACTGTGAATTTCACAACAAACGCTACTGCTGAATTGAACGAAGTGTTGAGCATCAATAGCCGTTATACTACTGCTGAAGCTTACAATACGACAGACTTAATGGATGTTGCAATCGCATTCAATACGACTGAAGGTACAGTTGTAAATGGTGGAACTTTCGAGTTGTACCAAAATACACCAAACCCTTTCAACGAAAACACAATGATCAGCTTCAACTTGCCACAAGCAAGCAAAGCTACTTTAACTGTTTTTGATGTTTCGGGTCGTACCTTGAAAGTAATCAGTGCTGATTTTGCAAGAGGTTACAATCAAATCAACTTGGATAAAGCTGAATTGAATGCAACAGGAATCTTGTACTATGAATTAAGTACTGGCACGAATTCTGATACTAAAAAGATGATAATCATCGACTAATAAATAATATTTATTAGTTAATACTAAAATCTTCGAACTGTATCAAATAATAAAGTAAACCGAACTAAAAAAAGAGAGTCCTTTCCGACTCCACCGATTTTGTTCTTGAGAGTTGGCTTTATTAGTATTTGATTTTAAATTGGTTCTTAGATTAAGGGCTTGTCCGATATCGGACAAGCCCTATTTTTTTTGTTTTGTTTTTTAACAATACTCCCACTTTTTTCTTACCTTTAGATTTCGAGTCTTACCCATTCCACATTTCCTTATTATTTATACTTTACAAACTAAAAACACCAAAACTTATGAAGATTAGAAGCCTTTCTATTCTATGTCTATGTTGTTTATTTTTTGTTGCAAATGCTCAACAAGACGACCCCAGAATTGCTAAAACAAACTTGACACTCGACGATATTGAACGATATCGACTTCCATTACAAAATAATGAAGCTCTTATGGATGCAGAATTGCTCCGTCGTGGACCAGGAATTGCTCCTCGATATGCCGAAAATGTATCCGTCAACATCTCTCCCGAAACCAACGGAAATTGGGAAGTAATGGATAATGGAAATCACGTTTGGAAGCTAAAAATCTACTCTAAAGATGCCAAATCACTCAATCTTGGTTTTAGCAAATATTTCATGCCTGTAGGCGGGTCTCTTGTTTTATATGCCTCCGATTATTCCGAAATCAGGGGACCTTTTACACCTGCCGACAATGAAGAACACGAACAATTGTGGACACCTCTTATTTATGGTAGCGAGTTAGTTATCGAAGTACAAGTTCCTGCTAATCAACGAAATAAGCTCGAATTGACACTATCTTTTGTCAATCACGATTTTATGGGTTTTGGCAAAATCGCAGATGATTTTTTTCGCTCGGGCTCTTGTAATGTCGATGTTATTTGTGGTGCAGCCGATGGCTTAGGAGTTGTCGATGGTTACCGTGATATTATCCGTTCGGTCGCAGTTATTTCTCAAGGCGGAGGTACTTTTTGTACAGGTTTTTTGGTCAACAATATGCGCCAAGATTGTACCCCTTATTTTATGACTGCCGATCATTGTGGTGTCAATGCGGGAAATGCCCCTTCTTTGGTTACTTTTTGGAATTTTGAAAATAGTACTTGTCGTGAACCTGGATCTGCTGCTAGCGGACAAGGAGGAGATGGCCAATTAAATGATTTTAATACAGGTTCTATATTTAGAGCTGCTAGTTCTGCTACAGATTTTGTCTTAGTCGAATTAGACGATCCTGTTTCTCCTACTGCCAATGCTTTTTTGGCAGGCTGGAATGCTGAATTGACCCTTCCAACAGGCGGAGCAATCGCAGTCCACCACCCTAGTACCGATGAAAAACGAATAAGTTTTGAAGATGACCAAGATGTATATTGGGGCGATTGGGGAAGCGGAAGTACAGCCAATCCTTCTGGAAACCATGTAGTCGTTCCTGATTGGAATATCGGTACAACTGAACCTGGCTCTTCTGGATCACCTGTATTTGATGCCAATAAACGAGTCATTGGTCAACTGCATGGTGGTGGAGCGGCTTGTGGAAATGAACTATACGATTCTTATGGTGGTATTGCGTATTCTTGGACAGGTGGAGGTACTTCTGCTAGTCGCCTGAGCGATTGGCTCGATCCCGACGGAACTGGTTCTTTAATATTAGATGGTGTTGATGTTCCTTGTGCTGCTCCTCACTGTTTCAATGGCACGCAAGATGCCGACGAAACCGATATAGATTGTGGTGGTATAGATTGTTTGCCTTGTCCAACTTGTACCGATGGTTTACAAAATCAAGGTGAACAAGGAGTCGATTGTGAAGGTCCTTGCCCTAATATTTGCCCAACTTGTACCGATGGCATCCTCAATCAAGGCGAAGAATTGGTGGATTGTGGTGGTCCTTGTGCAGCATGCCCATGTTTGGAAAATGCACTTACTTTTACCATTATTTTAGATGATTACCCAGAGGAAACTTCTTGGGAAGTGCAGGATGCAAATTTCAATCCTATATTGAGCTCTGCGGGGACTTATGCTGGTTTCGCCGATGGAGAAACAGTTGTTGAAGAAATTTGCTTGCCTGATGGCTGCTATAATTTCATCTTATTAGATTCTTATGGCGATGGTATTTGTTGTGGCTATGGGATAGGTTCTTATGATCTATCTTTTGATGGTACTTCATTTGGTACAGGAGATGAATTCGATTTTGCTGATACGATAGCTCTTTGTATCACTCCTAGCAATTGTACCGTCAGCTACAATTTAACTGGAACTGTTTTACCTCAAACCTATTCTGCTTCTAATTATATTTCTTCTAATGGAATTGTTGTCAATAGTACAAATGTTACTTTCCAAGCTGGAAATTATATCGACCTCGACCCTGATTTTGAAGTCGAATTGGGTGCAGAATTTTTGGCAGAAATCGTAGCTTGTTTTACAAGTGAAGAGGTAGCCGAAATGCGTATGCAAATTCCTACGACAGGAGTTATTGAAACTCAAAAAGAAGTTCGCAAGAAAAAATTAAAGTATCAAAATAGTCCATTTTCTACTACAGGCAAAGCCGAATTTAAGCTGGCTAATGCCGAAAAAATGTCTTTATTTGTAGAAGATATTACAGGTAAATCAGTTCTTACTATATTTGAAAACTTGAGCTATAAGGCAGGCAAACATCAAGCTCATTTTGATAAGTCAGCTTTGCCTTTTGGTGTTTATAATTTGATTTTACACAAAGAAGATGGCTCTAAAATTAGAGAAACCTTTGTCGTTCAATAGTTGGAAATGATTTTTTAACCAAATCATTTTTTCCCCTAAGCAGGGATTAGTAGCATTTTGTTGCTAATTCCTGTTTTTTTATTGCCTCTTATCTAAGACAAATCACACTTTTTGTAAAAGCAATTCAGCATTCCGCAAAAAATTATTACCTTTCCGATTCAATAAATTCTACAATGAATCAGGAAATATTACAAGCAATTGCGCTGTTTAAATCAAAAATAGAAGCCTACAAGGTACAAAAAAAGAGCATTTTTGCTACCTCTTCTTTCCAAACGCATAGCATTCCTATGCTTCATTTAATAAGCCAAATAGATGACTCTATTCCTATTTATTTTTTGAATACAGGCTTTCATTTCCCTGAGATTCATACCTTTAAAAACCAAATCGCCAAAGATTTTGGCTTAACTATAAAAAACATCGAATCGCCTGTTTCTAAGCATTTACAAAAGGACGAAAACAATCAATTCTACTTTGCCTCTAATCCTAATTATTGTTGTTATTTGAACAAAACCTTGCCTACAGAGAGCTTGCTCAAAAGTTATGATATTTGGATAAACGGCGTTCGAAAAGACCAAAATTCGAATAGAAAACAGATGAATTTGGAGGCAGATACGCCACACAAAGCCATGCGGTTTCATCCGATGCTCAATTGGAATAATAAAATGATTTGGGAATACATCAAGGCATATAATTTACCCCCTAATCCACTCGAAGCCAAAGGTTATTTAAGTATTGGTTGTCGCCCTTGTACAGAAAAATTTAGTCTAGAAGATGCCAATAATCGAGAAGGAAGATGGGGTGGCATGAAAAAAACAGAGTGTGGTTTGCATACTGATTTAATACAATAACTATGACAATACTATTGACGGGAGGCTTGGGCTATATCGGCTCTGTATTGGTACAAGCCTTACAGACAGCAACAGAAGTCGAAAAAATTATTGTTTACGATAATTTTGCTCGAAAGAATTTTGGCTTATTGGTTAGTTCTTATTTGGATAAAAAAAAAGTTGAAATCATCAAAGGAGATTTGCTCAATGGCCGTTTGTTGCGCCAACAAGTCAAAGCCTGTGATGTAGTGGTTCACCTTGCAGCCAAAGTATCAGACTCTTCTTCCGATAGCAATTCGCATGCCTTTGAGCAAGTCAATCATTGGGGAACAGCACAGTTGGTAGATGCGATTGAAGAACATCCGATTAAACACCTCATTTTCTTGAGTTCCACGACTGTATATGGACATTCTACCGAAGGCGTAGATATTCAAACTCCTGCTCATCCGACTACTTTTTATGGGATTTCGAAATATGACGCTGAGCAAGAAATTCATCGTTTAAAAGGTATTATTCCTTACCATATTTTACGCTCAGGCAATGTCTATGGCTATAGTCCTGCGCTAAGAATAGGAACGGTTGTCAATAAATTTTTATTTGAAGCTAATTTCCTCAATCAAATTCATATTATCGGCGATGGCCAGCAAATTAGACCTTATATTTATATCAATAACTTAGTTGCCGTCCTAAAACGATTGATTCGTGGTTTGGATATTCCAACGGGAATATTCAATGTATTTGAACACAATCTTTCCGTCAATGAATTGGTCGAAACCATTCAAAATATGTATCCTGATTTAGACAAAATCAGTTTGAATAAAGCCTATAAAACTCAAAGTTTGCATATCAATGGAAAGTGCGAAATACTAGAGTTAGCAGGAATTAACCCGAGTAGTTTGATAGAAGAATTGGAAGAATTTAAAGCTCATTTTTCTTATTAAAACCAAAATAATCCACTGTGCAAAAGTATTTCAGTAAATCGTAGAATGGGCTTCCCGCTGCCTCGGGCGGGAAGCCCATTCTACTTTATTTGACTACAAATTACAACAATTATTTTCCGACTTATTTTTATTTTTGCGCAAGCTGCCTGCCCGAGGTAGTCGGGAAGCATGCGCCACTTTTATCGAATCAAACTGACATTACCTTTTTTGAAGTAATTGTCGCCATTAAAACATTCTATTTCAAGATAGTAAGCAAATACATCTGGCTCTAATTCTTTTCCTTCAAAAGTACCATCCCAACTATTGTCTTTTGAATTAGACTCAAATACTTTTTGTCCCCAACGATTGTAAATAACCAAGTGCATTTCCTTAATCGGATGCCCTTGTACCAACAATTCTTCATTGACTCCATCACCATTAGGCGTAAATGAATTGGGTATAAAAACAAATGGCTCATCACATGTAGAAGGCAATACAACCACTAAATGTGTTGCTGTACCAACGCAACCATTTTCATCCTGAACACCAACAATAAACATGGTCGTTTCAGTAGGCGTTGCTATGGGTGTTGGACTATTTGGATCATCCAAATAAACAGGTGGTGCCCATTCATAAGATACCCCAAAATCATCTGAAACCATCAATTCTACTTGTTCTCCAGCGACTATTGTATCCATGTTGGAACTTATCTCTAAGAAATCAGATAAATTGGTTACATCCAAATCAACCGTTTCGGTTGTTTCGCAACCAAACTGATTGCTCGCAGTCAAAGAGAATGTCGTATTACCTGTCGGGATAAATTGAATACTCTCTGTCCCTTGACCACTAATAATTGGAGAACTCGGTGACCAAACATATTCCAATTCATCAAATGGATCTAAATTGATGGACTGAATCTCGAAAGTATCGCCTACACAAACATTTTCCATTTCTATCAATTCGATATCAATTTCACGATTATAGATCGTAATACTATCCACATTGGTACAACCATTGTTATCTGTCACTTGCACAAAATACTCTTCGCCAACAACAGAAGTCATCACCGTCAATGGAATATCTGTCCCTAATACATTGTCAAATGTTGGGCTATCCGACCAGACTACTCCGTAGGTCGGATTGATGAGTGCGGTCATTGTTGCTTCTTCTACACAATTGAGTTCCTCTCCTACAATTTCAAGAATAGGAACTTCGGGTACAACCGCCGTTACGACCGTTTCGTAAGCACAAGATCCAATACCGTCATTGTTTGTAAGTGTAACATTATACATCGTTGTTTGTAAAGGACTTGCTAGAGGGTTTTCTATTTTACCATCATCCAAGCTTGTTGTTGGATTCCAGTTATAAGAAAAATTGCCTTGTGCATTATCGTTTAACTGTACAGAAGTACCAGCACAAGCCAATACATTTTCTGCGAGAAAGGACAAATCCGCCGTTTCTACTTCTACGGTTACTTCTCTTGCTATACGACAAGTATCAATTCCATTGAAATGAGAAATCATAACGATATAAGTAGTCGTTTCACTCGGAGAAACATTTGGATTCATATTATTGGTATCCACAAAATCTGCACTAGGACTCCATTCGTATTGATAGCTTGGATTCGCATTCGGATTCAAGGCAATAGACTCGTCCGCACAGTTGGGAATTGTTGTATTTAAGAAACTCAAATCAGTCATACTTACATTATACTCAAATGGTTGAGAAAGAGCATAAGTACAACCATCTTCAACGGTAATATTGAGTTGAACAGTCAAAATCATATCCTCTGTAATTGCCACAACAGGCTCTTGAAGTATTGATGTTTGTCCATTACTAAATTGCCATTCCCATTCTACTATTTCTAAATTTTCAAATAAAGAAGTATTCATAAACTGAACATTCAATTCATCTTCACATTCTATTGTTTCTGCTACAAAATCTATATTAACATCATATTCTGGAACAGCAGCAAGGACTTCTTGTTCTACCGAACAAGCTCCATTTAAGCTATCTGTAATCGTTACCACATAAGTAGTCGTTTGATCGGGACTAGCCAATGGATTACTTGTATTCATATTATTAATTCCAGTATTTGGCGACCAAGAGTATTGTAAATTCGGGTTTGGATTTGGGTTCAACTCCGTAGGAGTTCCCGTACAAACAATGATATTGTCGTTGGCAACTTCAAATGTAATAATATTGATATCCAAATTTTGTTGGACCGTATCCACACAACCATTTTCGGCTGTGACAATGAGTTGCACCTCTACGCTTGTATTTTCATTGTAAGAAAATGCAGGGCTAAATTCACTATTAGAAGCTCCATTATTGATACTCCATTCGACATTGGTAATATCCGACGAATATTCGGTTGTACTGACAAAATTCCCTACCGCTGGCCCTGTACAATCGCTATAATCAATCGCTGCATTAGCTACCAATGGTTCTGGTACTTCAAGCATTATGTTTTGCGCCACTTCACAACCTGTATTTGCATCAAAAACAGTAACGGTATAAACGGTGCTTTCTGTTGGATTTGCAATGGGCATTGCTGCATTTACATCGCTCAATCCAGTTGCAGGTGACCAAGAATAGTTATAATCTGGATTTCCTGCTGCATTGAGTTGTGTACTAGAACCATTACAAAGGATGCTCGTAGTTGGTAAATCCAAATCCAAAAGAGCGATATTGAGCGATTGCGTATTGCTAGCCAAACAACCATCTTCTGCGACAACCATTAGACTAATTTCTAGTTCAAGGTCGCTATCAAAGTTAGTTGTAAAATTGGGTTCATTACTTATTTCTCCATCATTATACATCCATTGTATTGATGAAACTGGCCCTTCAGAATAAGTCGTTTCTGATTGGAAATTTACAATTGCATTTTCCACACAATCAGAATATGTCCAAGAGAATTCAGCATCCAATAAATTATCTGCTACTGATAAATTAATCGTTTGTTCGGCTTGACATCCATTGCTATTTGTAACCATAAGGGTATAAGTCGTAGCTTCAGTTGCCGAAGAAATTGGATTTGCTGCATTTGGATTATCTAGCGTATTCGCTGGACTCCATTGATAAGTATAGTCTTCATTTCCATTTGGATTTAATTCAAATGGATCGGTACTACAACGGAATGGTTCTACATTCAAACCATTCAAATCTACCAAATAAGGAGATAAGTCCAATGGTAAATCTGCTTGTACGACACAACCCAATTCGGTTGTAACGGTTAAGTTGACCGAAGAAATATTATTTTCTGTAAAGGTAAACGTTGGATTTTGTTCCGTTGAAGTCATACCATTTCCAAAATCCCACAACCATTGAGTCATCGCTCCTTGAAAAGATTGTGTGGCATCATTGAAAGTCAATTCTGCTTCCAATCCACAAGAAATCGTTTCTATTTCATAATTTGGTAAAGCAGGCTGAGCTGGAATTTCTATTTCCATTTGATAGGTATCCAAATCGCAAGGCAAATCAGCAATTGGAGATAGCGTAATGGTATAAATCCCAGGAGCGGTATAAGTATAATTCGCAGAAGAGCCTACAATTCCAGAAGCGTTGGCTGCGCCATCGCCGAGATCCCATTGATAATAAGCTGCATTGATATGTGTATTGGTAAACGTTATATCAAAACCTTCGCAATCTTCTAAGTACATGTCAAAACCAGTTGGTGCAGTATCTGCCAAGACAAACAGATTGCTTGTTTCGGAAAACTCACAAGCATATTGGTTTTGAACCGTCAATGTATAAGGATGCGCCCCCGCTTCGGGTAAGGCGATAACAGTATTAGCTGCATTGGTATCTGAAATTTGCAAATCAGAAGTCCAAGCGAAAGTCAATTCATCACCAGCATCTAAGTTTGTTGCACCAACATTGAGTTCTGTATTGACACAGGCTATTTCTGGTGTATTTAGATCTAAATTTATTGTTCCGCCAACGAGTTGGATACTGTCTGTAAAAGTACAACCTAGTTCATCTATAACCGAAAGGAAATACGTATTATTTCCGCTATCATCTACACTTACAGCAGCATTGTTTCCTATACTTGTATTCAAGTCAAATCCATTGTTCCAGGTCATCGAAACGATGGCATTGCTGTCTGCCTGAATCGTAAAATTGTTGGAACAATAAGTCGTGTCGTTGGTCAAAATAGATCCTCCATTTTCTTGTATTTGTACCAATACTCGGTAATTTCCTGTACAATCATTAATGGTATCATTTAAAACCACTTGGTAAATGGTACTTTCTGAAGGCGAAGCGACAGGATTGGAAGAAGAGGTATCATCCAAACCAATTGCTGGACTCCAATCATATAAAACGCCGTCGCTTTCAAATGGCGAATTGTTGAGACTTACGGATGCGCCTGGACAAATGACCAAGGTATCCACAATTTCGCCATTGCCGAGCACATTGGCGAAGAAAGTCTCGGAGAGACTTTCTTGACAGCCGTCATCAGCAACTGCTGTCAAAGTAAGGGTTAGTTCTTCTGTTTGAGCAATCGAAAAAACGGGGTTTTCATCCGTAGATGTTTGTCCATCACTCAAAGTCCAATTATATTCAATAATATCAGAATAAGTATCAAATGAAGTATTGTTTACCGATAAGATTACACTATCTGCACATTCCAAAATAAAGAAATTGTAGTCACTTGTAAGTGTCGATTCTTTCAGATACATCGTATGTACCGTCGTATCTGCACAAGCGCCATAGGGTTCTGCGATTAGTGTAATATCATAAAATCCTGTATCTGGATAAACATAATTTGGTTCGCGCTCAGTTGAAGAAGCATCTGGATTATCGGGATCGCCAAACTGCCATAAAAAATTATTGGCACTCGTACTCGTATTGATAAAATCTACACTCAAATCCTCGCACTGCGCAAAAGCATTGCCCACCATTGGGTTGACCTCTAAACATTGACCAACATTGTACTGAAAATCACGTGTTTTGGCAGCAATAAGCACTCCATCTCTATATTCTTCGATACAAACGCCGACTACAAATTGCCCGATGGTATTTGGCGTTCCTGTAAGGGCTCCAGTATTGGGGTCAATAGTCAGCGGTTCGCCTCCTAGTAGATTGCTTTCGTCATAAGAATCGATCCAAGTAACATTGCCGTATGGAGGAGGATTGGGTGGTTGTGGTTTATTATTAAAAAAGTCAGCTCCATCATTGGGTGTACACAACCTATAAACGAGAGAATCCCCATCAGAATCTGTAGCCGAATGGTCCCAAAAAATGGGTTCATTGACACATATATACAGGGGCGGCCAATCCATAAACTCTGCTCCACTATTGCATTCAATTAAAGCTTTTTCGGTTAAAATTGCCTGAAAAGTTGCTCCTGTATTGGAAGGATCAACGATATTGGTAATCGTTTGGTTTCTACAACATCTTTGATAAGACAAAATATAACCGCCCATTCGGAAAGGCAAATTAACTGTTCTACGATAAGTTGTTGTATGTACACAAACATCATTGGGTACAAATAAACACGAATCGGACAGAATAGGTGTCAAAGTATCATTATTCATTAGATTTAACATCAATGAATCGACCAGATTGTTGTCCGAATCGAAGATACCAATAGCTGCTGGATCATCGAACAAAGCCAAAGGATTGGCATAAAAACAATCTCGATAAACCGTAAGGGTTATTTCGTAATTGTCTCCTCCCATACAGCTATAGTTCATTTCTCCGCCTATGATGTGCGAAGCTTTTACTTGATTGGGCATACAGAGAAAACCCATAGCTATGAATACTCCAAACAAGATTCGTTTAGATAATTTTGTAGTGGCTAGTTCTGTAATCAGTTTTTGAAAAAATATCATCACTTTTGTGTGGTTTAAGTTCAAAACGGTTATAATATTGTTTTTTCTTATCAGCTTAGTAAACGGGACACGCTTTTTTTTTCACTAAATCATAATCGAACCGTATTCTTGAGCTAAATCAGATTTAAAATTGTCTTGTTTACCTTTCTCTTATTAGTAAAGGGGGCGAACTCGAGTCGCCAGCCTACAGTATTCAATCACTTCGATTTTATTTCCATGATTTCTACTCTTCTTTCTTGTGAAGCAGAGACACTATAAATAGAGTTTTTACGGTCATTGATATTGTCGCTTACTCCTTGCGAAGCAGAGTCTTCACCAAAAGCAACTTCGGTTATTTTTAGTTGCTGATTGTTGATATATTGGACCAAAGCACCTCCATTCCAAGATTGGAAATGATTGCGAATACTACTGACTCTTCTATTGGTAAGTGATTTATTATAATCACTTTTCGCACGAGGGCTCGCAAATCCTCTCACCTTGATTTCTACCGATTCTCCTTGTTGCAAAAACCGTAATAATTGTATACTAAAGCTCTCCAGTCCATTGCGTCCTGCTTTGACTTTCAAGTCAAAAAAGTTTTCAATTTCTGTTTCTGCGACAAGCTTTTGTTCTCCTAGCAATCCCTTAGCGTATTCATTTTTATACGTACTTTTTCTAGCATAATAAGCATCATACGACTGGATGTAAGTCTTTTGAGTACTCGTTCGTCTGGTATTGCTATCAGGTTGGTCATTGTCAAAATATAAAGGCAATGGCAAATAGCCGTCTAAGGTATATTTGCTAACAGGAGGCGGACTTGTCTTTTTTCTTTTTTCCAGATACAATTCTTTGGTGAGGTCAGAGGCAGCCAAAAGAGCAGAAGGTTCAATGTATAGGCTATCCGTCATATACCCTTCTTTTTTTGCTATTAATAAATAAGGCGTTTCTCTTTCCAAGTCAAAATTAAAATTGTTATTGGCTGGATTGTATTTGTCTTTTTTCTGTTGCGAAGCTTCGTTGATGAGCAAAACTGTTGCTCCTTTTATTTTACTCTTCGTCATTTTATCAAAAACCATGGCTTCCAAAGCCAATGGTTTTGGTTTTTCTGTTGGTAATTTTGCCAAAACCAAATGCTCTTCGTAGCTTTTTCTATCCGAGCCATCCCCTACTGTTATTTTTTTGCTTACAGGAGCATATCCTTCTTTGTTAGCAACCAAGCTATAAGACTGATTGGGTTCTAGTTGAAACAAAAACTCGTTGTCATTCGGATTGTATTGCGTATCTAATTTTTGACCATTTTTGTTTTGCAATATTAACTCTACTCCTTTTAAAGCGCTTTCATTGCTACCTTCCAAGGTAAAAGCTGTTAAATCTATGAAGATTTTTCCGAGTTCTACCTTATAAATATCATTGCAACAAGCCTCTTTGTTTTGTTCGATGTAGGCAGAACCCATCCGATTGGAAGAAAAATAGGCATCTGTTCCATCTGTGCTTTGACTATAATATATATCATTGAAACTACTATTGATGGGTGCGCCCAAATGTTGAGCTACTTGCCAAGCATCATCTGTTTTTTGACTTTTATAAATATCAAAACCTCCTAGGGTTGGATAACCTTTGGAGCTAAAAAAAAGAGTTTGTGTGGCATTATCGAAAAAAGGTGTAATATCATCTTCTTCTGTATTGATACTCATCAAATTGCTTGCTTGACCGTAAGTTCCATCTACATTGATTTGTACATTCCAAATGTCCATTCCACCTTTTCCGCCTTCACGGTTGGAAGCAAAATAAAGGATTTCTTTACCACTTTTCTTGTCAAAACCAACACTTGGTTGGGTGTGGGTATATTGGGGCAAATTGATGGCTTCAGGTAATTTTTCTCCTGGATTCCAATTGCCTTTAGATTTTCTTTTCCGTACAAATAGCTCACAACGAATGTCTATAGTGCTGATATATTCACAAACGGTATAGTACATTTTGTTGCCTGCTTTATTGAAAGCAGTATGAGCCGTATGGCTTCTTTTTTTATTAAATCCATTTTTGAGCGGCATTCCTTTTGTGCCTGCAACCGAAGTCAGGACTTTAGAAATATGGCGATTTGTTTCAAAATCATCATCTTCGTTTTCGAAACGATCCGAAGAATAATATAAAGTATCGCCTCGTGCTATTGCCCCAAAATCAGAATAAGGTGTATTGACTTCCTGATTCAACTGCTTGATAATCTTACTTTTATCTAGATTTTCTTCGACAGGTATAGCCCATTCGCAATCTTTGACATGTTTGCGGGCTTCCAATATTTTGAGATTGTCGCTTGGAGAAGAAGACAAAAATTGTGTGAACATTTCTCGAGCTTCGGTGTAATTTCCCAATTGTTTTTTAATCGTTCCCAGCCAAAATTTTGCCATAGGATACTCCTTTGCCTCTTCCGAGAAAATGACTGTTTCGTATGCTTTTTCTGCTACTTTGTAAGCATCAAACATACGAGCTGATTCTGCATAACGATAATTGATTTCGGTACTCCCATCATACATTTCCATAGCATCACCGTAACGTGTCAATGCTTCATAAAAATTCTTTTGTTCATACGCTTTATCGCCCGCTCTAACATAATCTCTAAATTGTTGAGCCGACACATCGCTAATTATAAAAAATAGGGTGCTCAAAAGTAAGGTTCGTAACATCGGTTTAATATTTTTATAGCCAATGTCTATAGTATTATCATTAGCTATATTTTGAGAACTAAAGGTCTAAATTTAGTTTTTTATATTCTTATTTCTAAAAGAGATTCAAATTGTCCTGTTTACCAATTTGTAAAAATCCATCAATAGGCTTACCTAATATATAGGGCAATGTTTGAAAACGGATGATGTTTTCACATTAAATATTTTATACATCAAAGCAACTTCAGGGCCACCTCTACCATTGGTTGCGGTGTTGAATTCTGAAATATTGACATCATAACTCAAGCCAAAAAGCCATTGATTGAAATGAACTTCTATATTGGGTATGATGGCATCAATTTCGGAGTTTGCTCTAAGGTTTATCCCCAATTGCAATGCTAAATCATTGAATTCTTTTCCTTTTTTGAGGTGTATTCGTCCTGCTATACCGACTAATTTTTCTTGGTAATCTTCTTGAAATTGAACTAAAACTCGACCCAATACATCTAAATCTCTAGCAAGCATATATGTCATTTCACCAAAAAGATTGACTCTTTTAGGTAGGTCTATGGTTTGATTTCCGTAGAAATTGATAGAAGGCTCATTGATGTGCAACATTGCCAAACCAACATCTATGCGAGTTCTTTTTCTTGGAACTTGATAATGATAATTGATTCCAGCTGACAGGTCGATGTAAAAAATATTTTCATTTCTAAAAATATCTTCTTCTCCTGTTGGCAAACCACCATTAAAAACATCTCCATCAAACTGTAAATTGGTCGTCAACCGAGATGGATTGTACCCTCGATTGGTAAAACTAAGTCCTGCTCCAGCCGTCAAAAAGTTGCGTTGTCCAACTCGATGAGTATAGGCAACATTCAAGCCCAAGTTGGCAAAATTGAGCCGACTATCTCCAGCCTGATCGTAATTGAAGATTGCTCCAACACCAAAAGTACTATGCTCCAATCCTTCCATATACAATTTCATGTCATATGCTCCCGAAAAGGTCGTATATGGCACAGGTACGCTTCCCCATTGATTGCGATAATTGGCAACAAAACGCTTGTCTCCCTGAAAAACTCCTGTTAAAGCAGGATTGAGATTTTGAGTGGAATGATAAAATTGAGAATAGTGTAAATCTTGTGCAGAAAGATTGGCAAAAAGACCTGTAGCTAGAAGGAATAATCCTCTTCTAATCAGTTTAAATAATAATTCTTGTCTATTCATGGATTCTAAAATTTATTCCCGTATATCAATTTTTGAAAAATCAATACAGATGTAATCAGTTGTTATGCCAAATATTTAACCAAAATTGCCTTATAACATACAAGCTTATAGTCTTGAAAATCAACTATTTAACCAAAAAAAATAGTGTTATTTGTCAAATAGACAAATAAATATTGTTATATTTCGCTTGAATTTTTTTGCTGAGACTAAAAAAGTATCAGACTAGTAGAAAGGTTTTGCTTAACTTAATGCGGCTACAAAGATATATAAGTTTTTTTTGTTATCAAGTAATAGATGATAAAATAAAAAGCTATATTCTTTATATTGGGATATTCTAAAACTTACAATAATTTAGCCAAATTTTAGTGTTTAGAAAAAAAATTAAAAGTTTTATCAATTCCTCTTAAACAATGAATAATCGACGTGATTTTCTTTTGAAACTTGGAGCATTGAGTTACCCGCTGGTTTTATCAAAATATTTGAATTTTGAAAAATTAGACGATTTTGCTCAGAGTCCCGTTTTTAATTGGAAAAAGGTAAAAAAAGCCTTTCCCATCAAAAACTATCCTTATCTACATCTCAATAGTGGTAGTGCAGGTGTAATGCCTACTTTTGTGCAAAAAGCTGTTATTTCTTTCCTACAAGAAATGAATTCTAAACCTCCTTATGAAGCTTGGAATGATTGGCAAAACATACGTCAATCGAATAAAGAAAAATTGGCGGCCAAACTTGGTGTGGCAGAAGATGAACTCGCTTTTTTACGCAATACAACAGAAGGTTTGAATAATGTAATTTTTGGTTTATCTCTCCAAAAAGGCGATGAAATAGTGCTTGCAGAACACGATTATCCTTTTGTCCTGAATGCTGTAATGCAGCGTAAAAAAAGAGAAGGAATCAATGTTGTCAAATTAAAAATAGATTTAGCAAATGCGAGCGATGAGCAAATAGTTTTGGCTTATAAAAAAGCAGTAAATCCTAGAACCAAAGCTCTTATTTTGACCCATGTCACGCATCGAGAAGGTCGGATTTTACCTATCAAAAAAATAAGTGCGGCATTGCAATCTTCTGGTGTAGAAATCATTTTGGATGCGGCACATTCTTTTGCGCATGTTCCGTTTAAGATTCCTGACTTGGGTGTCGATTATATGGCGACAAGCCTACACAAGTGGCTCAATGCACCTCATGGAACGGGTCTGTTATATGTCAAAAAAGAAAAAATTGCTTCGCTTTTTTCTTTGCAGGGATCCTATGATTCCCAACTCGAACAAATGGATAAATTCGAATGTCTCGGTACACGAGCTTTTTACCTAGAAATTGGAATTAGTGCGGCATTGGCTTTTCAGGAAGATATTGGTTGGGAAAGAAAATATCTTCGTTTACAACATTTGAAACAATATTGGACTAATGCGGTAAAAGACTTGAATAAAGTGACTCTTTGTACTCCTTTGAATCCAAGTCAATCTGCTGCGATTGCTTCTTTTCGAATTAAAGATTTTCCTAAAACGCTGTATGTTCTGAAAAGAAAATATAATATCCATGCGAAAAGTGTTGGTATAGGAAATCAAAGTTTTATCCGAATTACTCCTAATGTTTTTACCTTGGAAAAAGATTTGGATCAGTTGATTGAAGCTATTTTTGAAATGAGTCGCTAGTATTTTTAACCGCAGAGAAAACAGAGAAAACAGAGGAAACAGAGTTGGAGGTTAGGAATGAAGTCGGTAGCAAGTCCTAGAAGTCAGCGGTTAGAACGTCCTTACGGACTGTCAGATGTCAGACTTTATACCTGTTGATATCGTATTAAGTCTGACAGTTAAGCGATTTCTGCTCCGAATCTAAATGTCTTTAGTATAGCTGTTTTTGAAATGAGTCGATTGAAATGAAGTCTCAGATGGAACATTACCACAATAATACTTTATGCAAAAAATGATTGAATGGCTTCGCGCCAATCCTGTTTGGAATATTCTTATTCTACTAATTTATTATCCTTTGGTCGTGCTGCCACATGAATGGGTTGGGCTGCGAACGGTCGATATTTTTGGAGGCTTTACCAGAGATACTTATAATGCGATTATTTTGGGGATTTCCTTGTTGGGTTTGTTGATTTATGTGATTCCATTGGTGCGGAATATCCGAAAAGGGACCCGCCAAAAACAGCAATGGCTTTATCTGGCTTTTACGGTTCTCTTGGCAACTTATATGATTAATGCGCTTTTTGTCATCAATATAGAAGTGGCGCATTTTCTGCAATATGGGATTTTTGTTATCCTTCTTTTCCCTTTGGTCAATAACTATACCTTGACCCTGATTTTAGCGACTTTGATGGGAAGTATAGACGAGGCGTATCAGTATTTTTATCTTTCTCCTTGGCGTACCGACTACTATGATTTCAATGATGTGGTGACCAACTTGAATGGAGGAGCGTTTGGACTTATCTATTTGCGGAGCTTTGAAGTGCGAGGTGTTTATGTCGGATTCAAGGAGTTTATTCGCAGCAAAACTTTTATATTTTTGTGCTTTTTTGTCGTGGTTTGCCTCGGTTTTTTGAGTACCGATTTCGTGGATATCTTTCCAGCAGAAGGCGTTGACCCCAAAGACAATGAGGGTTCTGTTTATTACCTCGTCAAAAAAATACCCGAAACTTTTTGGATAACGGTTCACCCGAATGTGACTTACCACGTAATGTTGCCCCTAGAAGGCATTTTGTGGACAATCGCTTTGTGGGTGTTTTATAGGCACTTGGGGAGATAAGACGTGTTCACGTTCGACGTAACTACGTGTTCACGTGTGGTGTATTGCGTCGTACATGATACGTAGATACACCGCACGTGAACACGTGCCTTACTCAAACAAATTATCATAAGAGCTAGACGACGAATTGCTACGCTTTTCGGGTTGAGCGATTGGAGAATCCAAATCGAGGGTTTCCATTCCGCTGGTATCTGTTCCTTCCATGAGCATAATGGTACTTTTCTTTTCCCATTCTTCGAGCATTTTCATTCCTTTTTCTTCGAATACACCATTTTGGAGGTCAACCGAATTCATAAAAGTAGAAGACATTTCCATGAAGCGTTCCATCTCTCCTACTTTGTTGGCAACATCATCGGCAACCGATTCCATAGCTGCATCGAACATGGCACGTTGGTCAGGATTTCCTGAAATAACACTCATCGCAGATTTCATAGCAGAGTGAGAGGTACGAATCGCTTTGCGTTCTTGTTCTTTCAGCTGAACTTGGTCTTTGGTATCTTCCAATAGAATTTCTGAATTGGAGTACATTTTGGTCAAAATACGATACATCACACTCATTTTTTTGTGTAAAGCTTCGTATTTGGCATTGGATTCTTTGAGACGAGCTGCTTTTCTAGAATTTAGAATAACTTGTTGTTGCATCCCTTTTGCTTTGGCTGCACTCGCCAAAGACATATTATTAGTTATGTCTTTTTTGTTTTTCTCCATGATGCCTTGCAACTTTCGCATTTGACCTTTCAAACCACCGATTTGCTTGCTCATTTTACGTAAGTTGTCTTGCAAATCTTCTACATAAGATTTTAGAATTCCAATAGGATCGATAGTTACAAAAAGTCCTGTAATCCAGCGCATCACGCTTTTGTACATATAACTTACAAGGTTTCGAGTTTTGGGATCAATAACCATGTAAATTATTGCCGCCAATACCATTACGGTTACAGCAATACCGATGGTTGTACCAATAAAACTCATAATTGCAGGCAAAGCCGTAACGACTAAAAAGCCGCCACCGATAAAAAGTCCAGCCAAGAAGATTAATCCTGTTACGCCTTCAGGTCTTTTCCAAAAAGATTTTTTTTGATCTACGGGTGTGAAATCAGCCATATTCTATTTTATTTTTAGTTCTTTTATTTTACAAAAAGGTATTAATCTCCTCTATGTCTTTATTAATCTCATTGAAAATGCTCTGAAAAGCATGGTCGAAACGAGATCTGGTATCTTCTATTTTAGTTCTTGCCTGACTTATGTGGTCATCGGCAGAATCGATCGTGACTTGCGAACGCTTGATGTGATCTTCCAATTTTTTGATTTGCTCTTGGTATTGGATGATTTGCTTCCGCAATTTTTCGACTTCTTGTTGTTTTCCAGCGATTCGTTGTTCTACTTGTTTTTGGAGCGCTGCATCAAACTGCGTTTTTTCTCTATTGAGAATTTGCTGATAATGCTTGGCCGTTTGAATCAGTTTTTCTTTGGTTAAACCAACCGTGGCAGCAGTCGCAAAAGAAGATTTCATTGCCGTCGCTTGATCCATAGCCATTTCGCTAAGGGCAGCCAATGATTGTTTAAATTCTAAATAATCGAAGCCTGGCAAATTGTTTTTTTCCAAAGCATTGGTCAAAAAATCTACACTTTTATCATCTAAGCCATGATGAGATCCAAAAAGGTTTCGCAAGTTTTTTTGCATAATAATTCTATCGTTTGAAGTTTTTCTTTCTTATTTATAACGTGCAATTTAACAAAAGGGTTTTCTTCTTCCAAGCGCTTTCTACAAATATAAAAAATAAACCGATACTCCTCTTGGATTTAATAGACGAAGAGGCAATTTTTGTGTACAGACGGTTTGTGTTTTATAAGGGCAAATAAATAGTCCTCTTCAAATTTTCCTTTGAATTACACCCTTTTTTGAAGTCTGCTCGAGGCAGACGAACTTGGGAAACAAGGCTTATATTTTCAAAATTCTATAGAATTTTGAGGAATACCTCATATAATTTTTTCGCCCTGTTGTCGATAAATATATCAATTAAAAGGAAGGTAATTCCTAATAAAATCACACCAATGGCAACTCCTTTGTAATAAGGTTCTTTGAAGAAAAATGATAAGCCTATTCCAATAATAATCAAAGCATAC